>VYZQ01054163.1:17045-32163 GCA_013400655.1 Mystacornis crossleyi | reverse complement strand
GGGGCCGGGGCGGCGCCGCGCCGGGGGCAGAGTCCAGCACGGGCGGCGGCGGCCGCAGGAGCCCAGGGCCGGCGCGGAAGATGCCGCTGGGGCTGAGGAGCAAGAAGAAGGACAAGTCCAAGGAGACCTTCAAGCTGGTGGAGAGTGAGGCGGCGGCCCCGGCCCCCGCGGCGGCCCCGGCTCCCTCCGCCGGCGCGTCGCGGCTGCATTTCCACACGCAGCTGGCTCACGGCAGCCCCACGGGCCGCGTGGAGGGCTTCGGCAGCGCCCGCGAGCTGTACGCCCGGATCGGCGAGGCGTTCGGCATCCACCCCGCCCAGGTAGGGCCGGCACCGCCGCGGGCGCGTCCCGCCGGGCCTGTTCCCACCCGCCCTGCCTGTGGGCATCCTCTGTCACGGGCTTGTGTGGATGTGCCTACTTTACACTTCTTGGGAGAAAAAAACTCCACTTGTTGTTCCAAATGAGCGTTACCATACGGGAAAAGACATGTGTGACTGCGTTTAATTCTTACCTTCTAAAAACAATGGTCCTCTTGACGAAAACTGCAGTGTCTCCGTTAATCTGTTGCCAGCTGCTGTTTGGCAAAGCTCTTAGGGACTGCTTCACTCCAGTTTAGATGGGACAACGGATCTATGAGGATAAATAACTCAGAATGAAGGCACTGAAAGGGGAGGGGATGTGGTATAAATGCTCTAAATCATACTACGTTTTAAAATTTCAGCCGAATGTGATGTTTGGAAAGTTTTCTGCTTTGTCAGGTGATTATTTTTAAAAGGCTCACTGTTCAAGTGGTGTTATTTAAGTCTGTAACAGGATTTTTTTTTAAACTCTGCTGCCTTTTTGATCTTTTTTTTCCCTGAGCCATGTTCTAAACATTTGTTTGGATAATGATTCATTTGTGTTTGTAAATGCATTGTTTTCTCTTAGTTAAAAGGCAGTGTCCATATCAAGTTCTTCCTATGTGGTTCTGTGAACCTTAACCTCTGAGTGGCAAATTGAAACAAAGGGCTAACATTTCAGTATGCCTACGTGTGGCTGTACAGCTTTGCTTGTTTTGTTGTTTGTGGATGACTTTTAAAAAAATTGTAAAGACTACTACTACAACAGGCTTTGTTCTGAGAGTTTGCTGTAGCCTGACATAGCATTTCAAACAGTAAATTGTAAAGGGAAAGTAGCAACAGTGAATACAGTTTAACCAGTCACTGTTGCATTAAGTAATTAAGAGGCAATGCGCCCATGTCCCAGACCTTCCCAGCTGCTTTCTGACCTGCTCCTTTGTTTTCTTTTCATCCTGAGCTGCTGCTCCCCTTTTGTTCTGTTCCATCTCAGTTATACCTTTTATTCTCAAGTTCTCATAATTACCAGATTGTCTTCTATTTTAGTTTTCTTCCTTTCACTATTGAACTTTTGGCTCCACTGACTTGAGAAAGAACAGCGTTCACAAAGAAACTTAATTTTGTATGAATGGTGCTCTCCTGTTTCTCCTGCTAGATGTATAATCTGACACCCTCAGAGGTTTCAGAGGAAGCACCACATATCATGGGCACATACTGCCAGCCTTGTGTCAGACTAGGGAATTTTCTTATTTTCTTTTTCTCTCTAGTGTTCCATTCCTTTTAAATTTTTTTTAATGTGGCTTATTGCTAAAAATGAATGGAGAATTATTGCTGGAGGCACTGAACTTAAAATCTTTTACTCTAGAAATTCAGTTGGCCTTAAGAAAGTTGTATGAAATGAAAATAGTGATCAAATATATTTCCTGGTGTGAAGGTGGCATAGCAGAGTGAAGAACCTAGACCAGAGGGACATGCAACAGAATTCTGGATAGACAAGATACATCAGTGAACAGCCAAGAAATTAATGAATTTAGAATTTATTTTAAATGGTATTATCTATTCATTAAAGCTGCTTTTGGACAGATAATCTGGTGTAAAGAATAATGCCAGCAGCTACATCTCAGCAGACTGAAAGATGCTGAGGTACTCAAATGCCACTTAGGTGTTACCTGTCTAGGAAAGTTTCAGTGACCTAGCTCTGCTGAAGCCTGTGGCCAGTGTGATACCCGACTGCCTTTGGAAACAGGTCCTATCACAGAGATCTCTACCCTGTAGTAGCTGAGGTGGAAAACAGTTGGGGGGAGTGGTGGGGAAGAGCTCGGTGTAGAGAGTGTTCAGATAACTTTTGCAGAAGTGAATACATTTAATATGATATGTGAGTTTACCGCAGGGTAGGCAAGAGTATGGATTCTTGGATAAATTCCTGCCCAAGTGTTTTAATACAATTCTGAATGAGCTGTACTTGTAATCTGTCACTTCTCCGTTTGACTCCACATGGTTACAGCACCTCTTTTCCTCTTTGGATCACATCTCACAGGACCAGCTGAGTTTAGCTTCTGCTGGAGAATCGTTTCCAGGTTCTGTGATTGACTGCCAACAGTGACAGGGAGTTTATATAAAACACAGTATTTGTTGGACAGACATTGACAGAAACTTCTGTGTAGACCTGGATCATGAGTAGTGTAGGATGGGGACAGGACAAGATGGGTATAGCTTCAAAGGGGATGTTTGCTAGGTATCTATGAAGAGGTGAGACATAGTAGCAGCTTTCTGAGGCTTTTCCTTTGCTCCTCCTTTCTTGTAGGTATTATATTCTTCACCCGTCTTCCTAGGTGAATATCTATCTGTTACCCCTTCTGAAGCTGAGGGGTAGGCAGAAGCCTCCCTTTCTGCCTATCTCTGACTTTTACCATGACCAGCATTTCTTCTTTTACTGGTCCAACGTGACTGTTCTTTCCACAGGGAGGAGGAGCGAATACGGCTACTAGCAATAGATTGTCATTGTCACTGAAACTGTGAGAAAAACAAAAATTCTCCAACAACATCTTTGTATGTTAGAGAATTAAGGCATTACTTTATTCTGGCCAGGATGTTGTACTGGCCATGATGTACAATAGAAATCATTTCATCCACACATGCCCGGGCTGTGCAGTGAAAATCATTCCATCACACACAATCCTTTATCAGAACTTTTCACACATTTTTACAGACAAAACCCAAAGAAATTCTTGTTCATTGGTCTTAAATTACGCAATTCTTAGTATTCGATCTCCTATTGGTTATTGATCCCTTTGCCCTCGATGCTAATTTGGTCCTCGTTCTTCAGTTCTGTTAGTCTTTTCCCAGACCAGATGTGTCTTTGACCGCGCCAGGGGGTGATGTTTGGGGATAATGTCCGTAAATTATCATTAATGCTTGCATATCTCCTGTGTATCTTTTGTCTACTCCCAGTCTGTGGATGTTAAACTCATCGGGCCTCTCGGTGAAGAGTCTTATAAAGAGAAACTTCAATTCATCTCCCCCTGGGCAAAGGAGAACAAACTCCTGACTAAGGTTACACAAAAGATTTTTAAATGTGTATGATTTCTAACATCATTATTATGAGTGTTGTTTGAGGTAGGTCACATTGTTCTTGATGTTTAACTTGATTACTTCAACAGGCTTTCAACAAGAAAGCATGGAGCTAAAAAATATAGATAGATAGATGCAACTCTTAACTAACAACACAACCCACGCACAGTTACGTGTGTGTTTCTCTTTGCATAAATAATAGAAATATCTCCCCCTATTTTTTCTATGGAGGTTGAAGTAGGAAAAGTAATTGGAAAAATTGTTTAGCTGTTGCTCTGGCCATTAACGATTACTACACCTCTATGACTATTAGGAATGTAACAGGGAATGTTATGTTTCCTGTAAGGGTGAAAGTGCTGAGTACAGCCTGTATGATAAATAAATGAACACTGAAGGACAATGTGGGTCTGTTAAAGCGTTTGGTGGTGGTGTGCTCCTGTGAGAGCACATGGTAGGGCTTTAAAGTATTCAGAGTAGCTAATCAGGCACTGAGAACGTGGATATTAAAGTCCAGCTATAGCAGGGATATTTCTTGATCAGATGAGAAGGAAATAGTAACCCATAGAAGCTGTATGGACTTTTGGTTTTCTACTCGCAATTTGCACTTTTGATTGTTTTGTTTGCTTTGGAGAGGGTGAAATATGGTGGGGCTGGTGAGGTAAACTTAACGTTCAGTGGGTGTGTCTTTCCAGAGCCCTTGGAGGTTGGGGTTTCTTTCACAGTGGAAGGAATTTTGCATCGCAAGGGTAGCTCAGGAAAAGAGACTTTTCTGCCAGCAGTAAGGGCAGAAATGCAGCTCCCTCTATCTCTTCCAGTAACAAGAGTTCAGCTGCTGAGCTTGTGTGTGGGCTGTAGCTCCACAGGCCTTGCCTCCTCATGCTAAACAGTCAAGTATACTGTGAGGCTGTGCCACATTAAACTTTCATAGAAGTACTTGATTTAAACCTGTTCAATTTAAACTTTTATGAAAGACTACTAAATAAGCCACTGCTGAAACCTGTGTTTCTGAACGAAACTATCCTTTCAACAATAAAAAAATCTGAAGTATGTTTTAGAGAAAAGGTCAGCTTGTGAAATCCTCATTACCAAAATGTTGGAAGTTTTATTGTTATGCTTATCTGTTAAAACAAATTGCTCACAATCTCGCCTACAGATTGAATACTTTAAATGAGCAAACTTGACACTCCCTACAAACCACCTCCTCCCAACCCTATGGCAAGAATTGTTTGCTTGCTGTTTCCCTAAGCAGTGCTTAAGTGTCACACCCTATTGCATGTGATGCTTGCTGTGTCTTTTTCAAATACTTTAATTGAAAGTATTTGAAATATTAGTATGGGAATAATTTCATGGAAGGACTTACCCTGTAATACTGGTGTACTTTGGATTTTAAAAAACCCCAAGACAGTAAAACACTGCTTATTTTATAAGATTTTGAATGTATTGACCAAGTTATGTACCTGACAGGGTACCAAAAACACATTAGAACTTGGAGGAGCTGGTTATTCTTCCTTTTGCTGAAGCTGGTCAAGGCTCCCACATTTTCCTTGGGGAAGATAAAGTGAGTATGTTACCTAGAAAATGCGTTGGTGATTTCTTGATATGATGGCATCTACATATATTGGGAAATATGTCAGTGGGTGTTACATCTTGCTCAGAATTAAAATTCCCAATTACCTACCTCTTAAACAGAAAGTGATTATGATCTCCTCTGTAAAGTTATCTGAGATTTTTAATATATTTTCAATAGCTTCTGAGTATGTAATCTATCAGTCAATTTATTGTAGAGTCCTTCTCAAGGTGTAAGCTCAATATAGAAAATGAGAGTATAATTAATGTATAGAATATGCAATATGGTACTGCGTATATACTTTATATAACACACCATGTAACCCTCTTTTTCTTAGCTATTACCATTTCTTTATATAACACACAATATAGCCCTGGTTTTGTGGGCTAATGTGGTCTCTTCCAACTGAAAATATGGATACAGGGAAAAATCTGTTAGTAATCTTATTGGAGGAAACTATTTTATAAAGTTGTGCATGAGGTCCTAGTCTCCAGCCACATGGAATTCCTTGTTCTGAGTGCTGAAGAAGATAACTCTTGGTGAAGGAGGTATCCTGGATACTTTGTGACTGATTTAACAGTTCTGATTTATAATATCTTGCTAAAGTTGGCATGAAATATCACAGCACTGGTATGCTGAGTTAAAGACCAAAAGCCTATGAAGGTTTAGAATAAGGACAGAAAAGACTTAACAATGAGATTTGCACACTGAATTTTTTTCTTGATTCATTTTTGGATAAGAAAATTACTATTAAAAATACTCAAAACTTTGAGTAAGTGGAAGCTGTCATTTAAGTATTCAAGTATATAATCTGTCATTAGGTACCAGTATTAAATTTATGTAAAATCGATGAAAAAATATCATTTTTGAATCAGTAGGTCTCTGTTGTGTACAAATAAAGCCATGCTATGACTGGCAGATGGTGTAGTGCTATATCTTACTAGGTAGATACATCTTTAGTACATTACTCTTTGCATATATCTGTTCTGAGAAAAAGCAGTTGTTCTCTAAAGAGGACGAAGAATGATTTAAGTTTTATTTTTGACTCGCTGATGCTCTCTGAGTCTTGTGGTTAGCACAGAACTGACTCACAAAAAATTCTGCAGACTTATAGGCTGTAGTAGGAATGCCATCCAGATGAAGATCTATAAAGAGAAACTCTGGATCAAGTTTCTAAAGATCACATTCCTCCTCTGTTGCCAATTTTATCTATTCAAAGGTGTGACAGTATTTACTAGATGATTGTCTGTTTGACAAGGTCAGATGAAGGATGCTAATGTCTAAAATGTAAAGACAGTGCTTGTTATTCATCACAGGAACAATGAACAGAGAACCATGTTGCCATTTTAAAATGGCAAAGTTATGTAGCTTGAGAGAGATGAAAATGTGTATGTGAACTTGATACATCTGTTTCAGTTTCTTGCTTTTAAAAAAAGAGCTTGTCACTAGAGACTATTAGTCTTATTTATAAAATAAAATACAATTTTCTACTTAAAACCAGATTAATTTCTCTAGGTGTTACTCCTGGAGTACTGTTTAACTGAAAACCTTTTTATTAGCTGAGCAAATAAAACTAATGTCTGTTAAGGGTTTGCTGTTACGACTTTCATTGTTAAATAAGGTGTAAGATTGCAGTGGATGTCTGATGGATTAGATGAGATAAGCAAGTAGCCACTGAAGTAAGGCTGTTTGGCGGGGGGCGGGGTTTGTTTTAAAAACAACTAAACAAGACCTTCATCAAGAAACACAATCTCTCTATTAACTTTCAGTCTTTAAGAGTAAAACCCCCATAGGTACAGAATCTAAGTTCTAGAAAGCTCTAGAAACTTGAGTGCTCTCTGTGAAATACATTAGTAAAAGTATCCACCCTTTGTTTAGCTGGAATCAGTTTAAAGAGGTTGGTGACTTTCATTTCAAATTTTCTGCTTTCATCCAGTGATACCAGAAGGAAAGAAGAGGCATGTGTAGTGTTCTGGTGTGGAAAACCTGAGTCTTTGCCTCAGTGAAGTAGATTTTAGGGATTCTCCAAGTTTCTCTTGGAGCGCAGAGTTTCCCTGGTTTGGCTGCTGCCCTGTTTTCTCAGGTGCTGCCCAGGAGGAAGCTGTGTCGTTCGCTTGGCCCTCACTCCTCTCCTGCTACAGCTTGGAAAGGCCTAGGCAAGTGTAGTTACTGTAGCTGTGGCAGGGTGTGTTGGGCTTGGCCCAAAGTCCTCCGTGCAGCTCCATGGTGGCAAAAGCATCCCTGTCCCCAGGCAGTACACCTGATAACTTTCATCCTGCCTATGCCCAGGACAGCAAACCTCCCTGCTGAAGAACTGGCATAAGTGTAGGGACAAAAAGGAGTGTCTGATACCCACTGCTGAAGGGAAATCCCTCAGAAAAGATGATTTATAAAGAAGCAATTTGATAGTTTTATTAAACTTTGCTTTTACTAAGCTGGAACAGGCATGACCCCAACTCATGCTGGGGAAGGGTAGGAACTAAGCAAGCCCATTGAAGACAACATGCTCTGAGCGAATGGGGGAACACATGGAGCAATACAAAACATTTCATGCTCTCTCACGACTATTTTGTTTTGATAAGCTCTCTTTTTTTTTTTTCCCCCCATTAAACTGCTTTCAACCAATCAAGTTTTAAAGTAGTCCCTAGTGATCTTTGAATCGTGTGAAATTTGAGGTGGGTGAATGATGAAGCAAAAGATGGTGACGGCTCTTCAATTTGCTTACTCTAACCTCTGGTGCAAGCAGTACCAGCTCAAGATGCCTCTCTCAGGGCTGGTGTGCCGAGACAGGCCGTGTGAGGCTGCTCACATAGGTAGGTCTCTTTCCTATGTTCCCTGCCAGCTTCTATCTGCAGTTTGAGTTTCTGATGCTTTCTGCTGTGTGTGGATGAAGAGTATCCCCTCTCCTAGTACAGCTGGAGAAGAAGAGGTATCATTTTGACTGTGGACCTGTCACAGGGGCCTGAACCTTGCTCTCATTTTATCTTCCTATCAAGCTCACCAAACCTAATAGACTGTTAATGTGTTTGCTTTCCTTCTGCACAGATCATGTTTTGCACTTTGAACACTCATAAAGTTGATATGGACAAGCTCTTAGGTGCACAAATTGGCCTTGAAGATTTCATATTTGCCCATGTGAAAGGACAACGAAAAGAAGTGGAAGTTCTTAAAACTGATGATTTGCTGGGGCTTACCATTACAGACAATGGAACTGGCTGTGCCTTTATTAAGGTAAGCTTAATTACCAGTGAAATACTTCGTTCTATAGAAGCTCCTGTTACTACAATAGGTTAATTATTGGTTTAATGATCCTTTAGAACTATAAAATCCTTTATTATCATATATATGGTAAGTAAAGAATAAAGTCACTTTTCTTTAGGTATATAATTCAAAATGAGTTCAGCTATTCTGTTACTGCATGTCATTCAAAATTAGTTCATTTGTTCATTGCTTCTGTAATGTGTATCAGCTTTACAATGCAACCATTGTATCTCCTGAGCTACCCTGAGGTGGTAGGTGTTAGATACTGCTTGCATCTGCCCCCTCCTGTTTCAAAGTGATTTTCTGATGTCATTTATTAGATGCTTATAGAACTTCTGTCACTCATGTGATAATGAGATCATGTTCTTTCAGTCTTGGGCTGTTCCCAGGGCAGAAGCCTTTGTGCTGTACAAGAGTAGGGGCAAATACAGTGGTTTTTCAGCTTTCCAGTATTTTTGCATTAGATAGGATGAATTACAAGGATGTGGATTAACACAATTTACCACAATTAACTTGAGTAGCAAGTATGGGCAGTAACATACACAATATATTAATCATAATTGCTTTCCTTCTCTTCTAAATGACCTAGAGGTAGCATGTTTTGAGACAAGTAGAGGCTGAGGAAATGATACTACGCTTCTTGCTAGACTAGGTATTAGGAACCTTAATCCCATTTTCTGCCTTTTTTAGATTCTTTGCTCTAATATACTCCAATTACCCATTATTAGTGAGGCATTAGCAATTAGCTTTGATTACTGCTGCCCCAATCACTGTTCTCATTGTAAACAGAGCTTCTTGTATGGAGAGGTTGTGTTTTCTGTTCATTCCGTAGCTACCAGCTACCATGGGTATAAAACAAGACGTGGTTTCGAAATCGGTTTGCTTGTCTTTGTTGTGGAAAAACGTTGACTGAGGTCATGTTTGTGAAAGTCAAGATGCAGTGAGGGTTTCACTAAGCTTTTTGGCAAAATCATAGCCTAACTTTTATGTTTATAGACAACTGTAAATTTCTAGTGATGGCATCTATGCAGCCCATAACATTCAGTCATGCTGCTGCTTATGTGGCATTTTAAAAGAAGGCATTGAAAGCAGTGCTTCAGTGATCAGCGTCCACGAGTGCAGCACTGTGCAGTGACGCTCCATTTGTGCTTGGTTGGTAACAGGCAGAGAACAGCCATCACACAGACTACTGCACAATTGGAGCACACTGGAAAGCCCTCACCACGTTAGCCAGACAAGCTGTAATTTCCAGTAAATAGTGTAAAACTCCTCTGAACAACAGAATATTTTTCCTTGTACTGGTCTAATAATAAGCATTGTAATGGAAGTGGTGCAGTCTTCATGGGAATGCATCAATTTTAAGGAGCTTTTAGGAGCTTACTTTGTTTGTTGTTGTTGCTGCATATTTAGCTAATGGATCTTTTAAACCAGCATAGAAAGCACATATACAAAAGTAAAAGCTGCATCTTTTTTCACTTGATTGTCTAGGTAAATGACTAAGCAAAGACTGTGTCTAAAGTTTTATAGAACTGGTTTTGCTTATATGCATATATTTTCCTTGAAAATTTGTAATTATGTCCTATTCTTAATTAAAATTATTACTAAATTTACTGATTGGTGGGTTGTTGAAGGTTGCTATGGATTGCAGTAATTTTACTGCATTTTGAATAATAGGGAGATTTCTAGGTTTGATGTGGTGACCTGATCAATTTTAAACCTGACACTGAACTGTGGAGTTTTTTCCCTATGAAACTTAATCTTGTTTTTCCTTACCAAGAACAAAATTTGGGGTCATTCTGCTTTCACAAATTTATTTTTGGGGTACATGGGCAGGTGGGAAAAAGTATTATGGACTTAAATTAGCATTCAAAGAACAGCAGTAGAACTTGAAGTATGACTGAGTGGTGTACAAGGAGACATTATCAAACGGGGTAGGCACTGCATAGGAAATATAGATCCTCATAGCTTTTCAATGGACTGTAGAGCACTTGAAATACTGGCAATTGCATCTTAATTACTGTGACAATGTAGCTTGTCTGTCTCAGGCAGTTAACTTGGAGTGATGATAAAAAGTGGCACAAATAACAGTCAGTGAATATTATTTAAACAGTTTTGGTGTTGGGATCCAAGTACAGAAGAAAAGCTAAATGAATATGAATTCAACACGTAGGCTAAACATAAACTGAAGCCTGGTTGGGACACTTTCGAGTCCTGGTAACAGAAACTCGTTTGGCACCCGTTTTCTGGTGTGTACGATACCCACGTCTGCATTCACCACGAGGCTTCTGTTTGGTGCTACAAAGAGTTAAACTCAGCCTGAAGCTTAAAATCATTGCAGTGCGCTGTAGGACTCTGAGCACTCTCACACCTCCCACTGACTCTCAGATGGAGGCACATGTGTGGGCTCAGACATGCGCGCAGGGGCTGGAAGCAGCTTCTGGGAGGATTGCGCAGCTAGGCTGGCTGTTCCAGTAGGAGGTGGCAATATGTTTATCTGCCTTGTCTCACTGTTACCTCACTCAAAGTTAGCCTGAACAACGTCAGTCTTTGTTGAAAAGATTGTTAATCAGGAACACATTAGAAGGAAATCTGTATCTCTGCTAAATAGAAGGTATTTTACTGTGTCACAGCTTTTCTATTTAATAGCCATATAATAATGACTTACGTGATGTAGGCACGTGATGAACAAATATGACAGTGTGTAACAACAATAAACAGAATCACCGAAATTTAAAGTGTAGTAAATCATAGAGATATTTCAAAGGTTTTTCCCCATACTTTTTAAATTACGCTTCACAAAAGCAGTAACTTCTGTTATGACCTTTAGACTGTTTGTATTTTCCGTGAGATGGCAGTTAGAAGATTTTCTTATTCTTTAATATTTCAGAGGAAATCCTTTAATATACAGCTGTATAACTTGATGATAAAAATACTAGTTTCACCACTGGGGATGGGTCTTATTAAGATCAGCCCTTTACAGCATGTAATATCTTACTATATAACACATTTTTAAGTCCCTGGAGCATACTTGAGAAGAGAAAAATTCTGTTCCTATGCTTATCAAGCTATTAAATAAAAAAAACCCCCAAACTTGAATAAACATTCACATTACTGAGATGTCTGTGATCAGTTTTATAGCACTAAAAATACTAGGTTATTCAGAACCCTCATTTCTGAAGTATGGTTGCAGTCTTCTTTTTCCCTGGCTGATTTTATATTCAATGCATATTAAAATACTTTGTTTGAAAAATAATGCTTTTCAAAATATGTCTTATGATAATCTTTTAGACAAAACACACTGCTGGTGTTTATAAGCTCAGTGGTATTGATATTGTTAACTGACATTATTGAAACTCTGTGGTGTCACCTCTTAAAAACTATCACCTTTTAAAGAAATGTTTTTAATTCTGGTGGTGTTTTTTTTTTGAACAATAGCGAATCAAAGAAGGCAGCCTTATGGACCAAACCAAAACGGTCTGCGTGGGTGATCACATAGAGACCATAAACGGAAAAAATGTGTCAGAGTGTCGCCATTATGAAGTTGCCAAAATGCTAAAAGATCTGGAGAAAGGTCAGAAGTTTAGGCTGGAGTTGGTAGAGCCTTTGAAAGCATTTGGTGAGTGACTTGACTGTCCCCCTTGTTCAGTAAAACACCTTGACAGTAAAATCCCAACACTGCATTACATTTGTAATTTTGTTTTCAGAGTGCAGTCAGGTGTCCACCTAAGGTAACATAATGATTATAAGAAAATACATTTAGTTTTTTTCTTTGAAGTGAAAGATTTATGAATGGATTTTTTTCCACCTTGCTTTCTCCAGCAGTCATCCTGGTGTGGGTTACCTCAGCCTGAGCCTTAGTCTCAGTCTCTTTTGCCACTCTGTGATGTTGCAAAATAAGTACAGGAATAATTTAATAGGTACAGTTTTAAAGCGTGGATTACTTCACTAATGTCCTGGTCCTTGAAACCCCTTTTTTCCTCTATTACGTCGGACTATTTTTCCTTGTGTGTCAGACTTTTCTATTTGTGTGCCCTTCGCTGGGGTCTGTGCTCTCTAATGCTGAAGGAGGCTGCAGAAAACACTGTCTGGGATTCCCCAGAGCACCTCCTTTGCTTGCTGCCTGCCTGTTCTGCCTCTCCCCAGCATTTTTGTGGATCTCCAATCATGCACCAGGTGTACTCAGAACTGGAAGAAAGCAGAATGGCAAAGCTCTGTCTCTACTTGCCACCTGCATGCTATGAGCGAGTGCTGCTTAAATAGGAGGAATTCTTGTAATACTGTGAATTCTTATATATATTAATTCTATCAGTGTAGCAAACAAACAAGGTAGGTTTTGCTGAGGCAGCCAAAATAGAGACTGAATTACAATTTTCAGTATCTCAATTTTTTGCATTCCCCCCAAACCGTGTAGCATTGTCCTATAATAAAAACTTCAAAATAGTGCTAAACCATAAATTTGTGTGAGGTCTTCTGCACATCTGCAATAACAGTGAATTCAGTATCACTGTCTTCACTACAGCAGCAAAAATTCTAAATGTTTGTTTTTCAAATATTTTATGTGTTAGTGGTTTACAGCTACTGTCATACACCAGTCTTGACACTTGGTGTCAGAATAGCAGCAGAAATTGAAAATAGAAATGCAAAGATTTCTTTTTTCTTTTGGTGCTTCTGTGAAGAATCAGGGTTATGAGTTGGTCTCTAATGCGTTTGTATATAACTTGATACTCCTGTTAAGTAAATTGTATGTTATATATTATGCTAGAGGATTGCATATGCAGTCTAACAAAATTAGTAATGCAGCCATACCTTTTTTTTAATATGTATGATTTGTGCCTATAATTTGTGTCCAGTGCTAAAAGTGTTACACAGTCTCTTTCTGAAGAGCAGGGTAAATCAGCATTTGATTCATGACTTCAACCATTATTTAATAGTATTTAGTTTAGTCAGGTGACTAAGATACCTTTTAGTCTGCCTGTGATGTAGAGAAGGAAATGCACTAATTTTATGGCAATACCTTTTTATCTGATATTGAATTAAGAGGCAACCAGAGCTTGGTTGACAGATTTTTGGAAGATGCATGTTACTTTTTACCCTACAGAAATTAACTTGCAAGTTGCAGTGCTCAGTAGGTCCTCAGTAGGATCTTAGCAGGTCATGCCTCTAGCCTGAGGTACAATTGGGCTTTACGCACAAATTTATCAAGGTAGTGCTTAAGCACTAAGAATAGCCCCAGAGGAGATGACAAACAAGATCCAGATCCTGCTGGACAAGTAGGTGCTGAATTCCTGTTAATTTCAACGGAATTTGGTGAGGCTACAGAAATGAGAGACAAGCCTCTGTGGGAAATTATTTTTATTTTTCTTCCTCTTGGCAGAATGTGAAGTAAGTATAATTTACTGGTTGGATATCTTTCTACCATGGACGCACAGGCCGTCTCAGCTACTCTAGGCAAGGCTTGTAGCACAGAATTAAAGATTTGTACCAATCACAAGCTGGCCCTCTATGAATTGTGAAAAAATAATAGAAACAAAGTAAAAGCAGTATAACACAAACTCTGCACTTTAATTATGTGAACATGAAAAATAGTTTCTGTGATAGCCAGAGTGCTTTGGTCTGAAGTACTTCAAGTAAAAGTTATATCAAATCATGAGTTTTAAGGTGATACTTGTGACAGAATTTGAAAAATATGGGTTTTTTTATCAGGAATGACTTTTTGAAACAAGTCTAGCAGAAATGATGACAATCTTAAGGATGTTTTAAAGTGTCCTTGAAGCAATAAAAGGATTAAGAAAAAGTGTTGATCCTAAGTATATATATGAGACTGTGACATACCTATTTATAAAATAAAAGCTAATAAAATTTACTTTTCAAGACCTGTTCAGCGTAATAATCTAGATTTGTGACTGCTTATGCAAGAATGATGAGTTGAAATTTATCTGAGTAAAATTAACATCTTAAAGCCTTGCTTTCAAGAAGAGCTTATTAGAAAGGCCTGCTATTAAGAGGAGGAATAATCTGTTAGAGAAAACAGGACAATTAAAAGCAGTTCTGCAAGATTATCTACTCTCTTCTAGCTCTTTCCAGGTTCACTATGTAACTCCCATGTCAGTGAGTAAATTAAAGCCTTGCCACTCTTGAATGTAAAATTGTGTCCTGGAACAAGAAACCCAAATCTTAAATGATTCCGTGCTCCATTTACTAACTGGGGTGCCCTTACCCAGGATTAAACAAGAAAGGCTGAATTCAGGTAAAAGAAACTTTGTGTAAACCCAGATACTCTTCGTAGAGATTTATCAGCTGTGAAATCATTTTGGTGAAACCAGTGGAAAAACTCCTGCAGATCTGCTTATGGACATTTCACCTCTGTGACTGCTGATAAGCAAATTGTTAGCTCAGCTCAATGTGGCTCATCATCACCTGCTTAGCAGGAGTGTTTGCACCATTGCATCAGAGAAAGATGGAAATGTTGCAGTGCTAAACCTGCCGTGTGTTCTGCCTGTAAAGACCAGAATAAATCAGTAGTTGGCTAGTGACTTCAGCTGTTATCTAATATTAAGTAAATACTTATACTTTTCTGTAGAATGAGGAAATAAAATTACACAAGGTGCACATATGAAGTGAATGCCATAGGGCTGCTTAGATATACTGGTCAGTGGAAGTCCTAGCCTCAGTGCAGTTGAGCAGATATTAGAATTTAAAGACAAGAAATTGTCAGCTAAACTATACTTAGAATACACTTAATTTATAATTAAATTTTTACATAGTCTAGATCTCGATTCAAATAAAATGTGAAGATAGTGTAATAATAAAGCAGATACATCATCATATTCTGTTGTACTGTATACTTAGTTCTGTTTGGTATTTTACTTTTTTTTTTTTTTTT
>VYZQ01054163.1:1642-11883 GCA_013400655.1 Mystacornis crossleyi | reverse complement strand
AACCAAAAAACCCCCCACAAACAAACTTCTCTACTTCAAGAAGAATTAGTACTTAAGAAAAACGAGCAAGAAGAAATATTTCTAATAGTTCTTGAGTACCAGATCTGACAGTATTCAATATGAAACTTAAAACAAGTAATGTTAAATACTGGAAACTGCAATAACATGCTTCATTTTCTGCTTTAGAGTGACAAGACAGAATAATAGTATTTGTTACCCTTTGATGAAGGCAAAACTTCTAATAGCATTACAGCTAAATAAATATTGAGGTTTCTGTCAAGACTTCTGAAAAAGCTTTTTCAGAAGTTACAGTATAGGCTATAGGTAGCAAAACTACTATGTAAGGTAGATAATAAGAATGGAAGGCAGAAAGTATCTTTCATGGCTTGTGCCCATGTGCCTATTAAAAGTGAAAATAAGGATTTTGTGAAAGATCTTTGAAGCTATTTTAAAGGAACTATGTTTAAAAAGCCAACATATTACTTTGTTCGTATTCTGGGAAGTCTGATATTGAGCTTCTCAGTTAAAGTCGACAAGACTTCTAATTCCTTTCATCACTTTTAAGATTGCTGAACTTTTCACATTTTATGTAAAAACTTATCAGATATTAACATTGCCTGAAGTGAAATGAAAAAAAGGAAAATCTGAAAACAACTGAGGCTCTTTTGACTGTGGAAAAATATTCTATTGGAATAAAATTCCTGTAATTACTTATTGTGCAGCTCTTACAAGTAGCAGTGGGGAAAAGGGAGGGGAGTGGAGACAATTTGGCAGGAAGCTGTCACCCTCTGAGAACCAGCAAAGTTTTCTTCAAGCTGGCAAGCATCTGCTAAATGCCTTGGCAATCAGTAGGCTTCGATTTGCCTTGGGAATTCCGCATTGCAAATGTCACTGTGTGAACACAGAGCGTTCGCGCAGCTGTGCCGCCCTGGGGGTGCCGTCCCGCGGCTGTGGCAGCTGCCTGGGGAAACGGGAGTGTGTTCGCGGGTGGCAGAGAAGGCTGGCCAGCCTCAGCATTTCTGGATGAAAGTAGTGAAGCAGGGCTTGGCCTCGCGCTTTCGTACACGCCGGTGGCGCAGCCGGTGCGCGGAATTCCGCGGGGGAGGCCGGTGCCTGGCGCCGGGCTGGCGCAGTACAGCCGGGCTGGCGCTGGAGGTCAGCACCACGCTGCCGAAAGCGCCCGCTCCCGCAGGCTTTCCAAGAAGCCTGTTTCATTACATCAGGTGGATCTGGGAATGCGAATGTGCTTTAATAAATATTGTACATCAAATGTGCCCTGGCAGTGCTGATTAGACGTATTCAATACAGACGAAGACGGGTTTTATTGAGGCTGCTTTAGCATGACAGTGATGTTCGGATTCCTGCTTGACAGGGTTGAAAGTTGATCAGCTAAGTTTAGTGGATTTTGTTTTCAAGTTTTGTAAATCTGTAATAAACTAATTTTTAGATTCTATCTCATTATTTGGGAAGCTCAGTCTTTAAAGAAAGTTGTGTTTGAAGTTACACTTTCTGTTAATGACAGTTATTAATGTGTACTTCTGAAGCTTCAGCTAGGGCAGCTAGATTGTGATATGCTGTGTTGTCTTGTTTTATTGCTGCTGTCTATGTCATATGGTTCTTCCATATCTCTTGGCCAATCTATCTTAAAAATGGCTAAATTCCTCACTCCCACCCTGCTTGAACACTTGTCTACATCCTTACTCTCTTGATGGCAGCTTTTTCTAAATATCTGGTGTAACAATATCTTGACATGTTTGCTCTTACATCACCTTGCACAGCTCTTTTCTCTCAACCCTTCTTCCAGTGTCTGTAAAAAGTACATTCATACCCTGCTTCAAATCCAGAAATCTGTGAAGTGTCAATTGTACCCTTCACCTCACTACCTTCAGGGTTGCTTCCCTGTAAGTATCTTCTTATGCCACGTTGTCAGGGAATATAGAGTGGCGTTGATAGTGATGCCTTAGGTTTTAACTTCTGTACTTTTCAAATCCTGTATTGCCCAGTGTGTAACTCTGAAGTCTCTTACAGCTTGTTTGCTGCTCTCTTAGGCCAGATAGACACAACAAAGCTTCCCTGAGCTTGCTATTCAAGGACACTCGGGCTGTCCGAGGCCTAAAGGTGGGAACTAGGACCAGGAGAGAGGTGGAGAAATGGAAGAGAGCTAAAGTTTTAATTGGTGAATTTATGCTGATATGCAAATGGACCAAACCTATAACAGTGTAAAGAACTCGTGACCTGTCGTCCATCTTGGGGTCCATTTTATGGAAGCAGCCTCCGGCTCCCCAGGGTGTACCTTGAAGGCCCTTCAAATAAATACCTTTATTCCCTTACTCTTGTCTAGTCTCTGTTTCTAGGTGGCTGGAGAAGGCAACAATAGGACAAATCCTTGTGTTCCACCAGACAGGAAAGAGTCCTCTCTTTAATTCCCATTTCCCATCCAGACTTGTCTGAATCAAAGTCCCAGAAACTTCATGGGGGACACAGAGAGAATCAGTGCAACAGGGTTAGGGTTTCTTCTGACAGGAAATCGGTCTTGAGGGTCCGTGAGAACCACTAGTGGTGCCTGGGAAGCTTGGTTATGCTTGAACTGTCTCCACCACAGCAGTTTATTTGTCAAGATTTACATAAATTTTCCTTGGACAGCTTTGTGTAGTTTGACACGTTTTGATTGTGTTTGGAGCCTCACATGTGAACACAGTTAAAACCAAAACAAGTTTCCTCAGAATTACTGTTGTTGACATTTACAATGTGGAATATGGCTCAAGCTTGCTTACAGCTTGTTACGTGTTTGCACAACAGCAAGTATTGTTTGCTAGAAGTTCATAACTGTCAATAAATCTGAGCTGAGTTTTAGGTCAACAAAATTAAATTAAATAAATTTAGTAAAACTTCAGAGCAGAGAAAGTTTATTTTTGTTTTTATCAGAGAGATTTTGCCATGTTGATTCAATACAGTGCATGTGGTAGATGGAAAACTGCCCCAGTGAAGATGTTTTTCTGTGGCTTCAAAACTTCCTTCCCTTTCTCAGGCACTGTATTATGTGCTTTACACTTGGATATTCCTATGAGAAAAGGCTAGAAGCTAGCAAATCCTTCATTTTGACACTTGAATTTTATATGCTCATGAAGAAAGTGGTGGTTCTTTGATGTATAACAAAAGATGGAGGACACCTTGCAGTTTAAGGCAGGTGTGTAAAGTAATCACAAAATGAAGCAGACTTCGAGGTTCCATCTATTGTATAATACCATCATTTTCCTGTGAATTTGAACAGAGGCTGTGGAGCAGAGATATAGGCAGAAAATGAACTGTATTCAGCAGCACTGTTTGTGCTGAATGTGTCTTACAGAGCATTCTGCATCCCTCAAACCATGTTACCTTGTTGCCAGTGGTTCTCTGGGCCCAGCTTAACCAGGAGAAACTTCTGTGCTGACTCTTTTCACCCTTCATGGAGGTGCAGGTGTCATGAGCAAGAGAGATTTGAGCCCTCGCAGTTTTCATTTGCTCTAATATCCATGGGTTGCCAGCATTCAGTGTTGTTTGGGATAGACTTCTAAGTTGTCCTACAGTCTGAGGAACTGTGCAGTGGCAAAGGGTGAGGGATGAGCACAGCAGCCAAGGAGTGAGTCTTAAGCAGCAGCTCCAGTGTAGCCATTTCAAAACTGAGATCTGACACTTGATAAATTCTGATACTTTTGTGTTAAATAAGATAAAATGCTGGACAGTATTCGTATACAAGATATCACAGTTTACCTCTGTTATATCACACCTCTGCTTTCATTTTCCTGGATACCAAGATAATCCTAGTGTTTGGTGGCTCCAGTTCATTGTGCACAGCAGCAAGGCCTTTCTCTTGCTCCTGCGCAGTTTGAACCACCTGAGATTTTCAGAAATAACTTTTTCACTTTATAGAGTCATAAGCACAAACTTTAAGCACATAATTTCTGTTGAATCCTAAATTCAGCTGGTAGACTTTGCATCTCTCTAAGCTGACTTTACCAGGTTTTGAAAATAGACATCCCAAAGCTGTCTTGGCCCTATGTGTTAGGTGTCACTTTCATGATAATTACATTATTTTGTTTTGTTGCTCTTTAGCTGCAACGATTGTGGAAGCTGGAAGAGACAAGAAAAACCCAGATGAATTCGCAGTGGCATTGGATGAAACTCTTGGAGACTTTGCATTTCCAGATGAGTTTGTATTTGATGTATGGGGAGCAATAGGTGATGCTAAGCAAGGACGACTGGAATGAGAACTGTGCAGTGTATTTATCCCTGTTTGAAAATACAAAATGATTTGCAAATACATCAGAATTTTAATAATTTTATTGATGTGAATTCAGGGTGCTCTGCACAAGTATTTGGACCTGAGATTTTCCTTTGCAAAGGAAGGTTTCTAATAGAAATGAAGGTAAACCCAAACTTCTGACAACTGCAATTTAAAACATTCAATTTACATATAGAAATCACTGTGAGGAGAGTGTCAAGATGATATATTTATACAGAAATTTTATGAAAATTAGGTAATTTTTATTGTACATACACTTTGATACCAATATTCTGAAAAATGTTAGACATACGCAACAAGGAGTTTGGATTATTTTGTCTTTTTAGAGAGGTTTATAAAGTCGTTGAGAAACTACCTAGCTTCATGCTGTAGTTCCCTGGTCTTCTGCTGTCCCTATGTATTCACCTAAAGCCTTAGGTTTTCTTACAGTTTGGCCTGGATGTTGTCTTTATTGTAGGCAAAGCTGGGAAGAAGCTACCCTGTTTCTTTAGAACCCAAATTCAGGAAAATAATTCCTCTGAAACATGAGAACTAAGATCTTTGAATGAGAAAGACTTGCTTGCATTTGAGTCATAATATGCTCTGTCTGGGTATTGGTGAGGTAAGTAGAGTAGAAATGCTTAAACCAGGAAGCTGCTGCTTTATTCAGATGCCATATTATTGGAATAGGAACTTCATAGGAAGAAATAAATGTTAATTTTGATTACTACTGATGCATTTGAATAATATTTGTGATTTGGCACTGGAGACTACAGTGTATGACCAAGTGCTTAATTGATCTTTGCATATGCTAAATGATTTCTTGAGATCCCATGGAGTCCTTCTCTTGTCTGTGGTTTTTTTCAACACGACAACACGAGAGATATTGAAGGTTTTCAAACCCAAAAGATATTGTAAAGTCACAAAGAATTGTAGTTTGGATGACAATGCATGCCTAGACCCTGAAAAATATGTTAAACTAATTTTAGATGTTAGGATTTTCAATTATATTGTACATAAATGTTTATTTTAACTGCTAATTTTTTTACTAATAAATCTGAGGTTATGGAAAATTAAACTGATCAAGAATGTGGGTTCTGACTTGGGAAGGTGTCATAGCTTTTTAGTATTTTTATATTGGCATAAGAATATAAAATAATAAATTACTACAAAAGTTTCTCTTCTAAATCACTGTCTGAAGAAAAAGTTTTTCACTGTCTTGCAGAGATCTCTTTAAAATAGAGACTACGTCAATAATTTTACATGTTCTATGTCAGTGATTTCTTTTTTTTTTTTTTTTTATCTAAAACCATGACACTTTGAAGTATCATCGAGAGAACAGTTATTCTCTTTACTAGGTTATTGAGGAAGACTTTTGAACTCCACTCCAGCAAATTTTTGTAAAACTTAAAAATAAAATTAAAGAAACTGTAAGGAAGTGGTAATATTTTGTACATCCCGTTGCTCATTTGTGCCCTCAAGGATGTATTACTTTGCAAAAGGAGTTTGATAGTGTTTCTTCTTTTTTAATAATTGCAGGTCTGAGCCCACCATCTTCCATTGCAGCTGAGCACACTCTGCCTTGTACAGGGTTACTTTAGCTGATTTATTCATGGTAATGAAAGGTTAAAGTGCTGTGAGCCATATAATTTGTTCTTTGAACTTCTAGGTGAAAAGCAAAAAGGAAATGCCAAGAATTCCTTGTTGGTTTCAAATCACAAAACTCAAATGTCAAATTTTGTGGAAGTGTTTATGTACACTAGTGTTAGTAACCAACATGTCACTGTTTATAAAATATATGAAAATTAAGAATTCATTCTTTAAAAAAAAGAGAGTACTATGGATAATGCATGAAATGTTGCCTGTGGAAGATAACCCCTTGCGTTTTGGCCATTCATTTTATTTTGAGAAATTAATGTTCAATCAATTTGTACTCAGGGGATAATTTGTTTCATTAAACTGGTAAAATGGTAACATAAAAACAATCTCTGAAGCTCTAATTCTGCAGAGAGCTGGCTCTTGTCACAGTGGCCTATTTTTGTGGAGTGTATTTCAGGCCTAAGATTTAAATAGGGATTGCAATTTTACTAGCATTTACTGCAATAAAGCATGTCAATATATATTACTTTTTCTGTGTTCTCAAAGCATACACTATTTCCAGCACCTATGATGTAATGGTACCACTACCTAATTTAGCAGATTATTTGCATTTTCCAGCCATGCGTGAATAAACTGTCACATGAAAATTGCGCTGCCTTATAAAGCATGATAAATACTTCTCTGTCTTTTTAATGATTTCTGTAGTAAATTAATGTTGTTTTATAAATGAAATACAGCCTTTAAAACCTAGTCAGCAATGACACTAATACCTTTAGATGCTCTGTACGGTGAAAATGTCATTGAATGTCACTACAAAAACCTCCCAAGTTAGACATACTAGTTTTATTGAAGCGCTGATCAGAGTAGGACTATAAACACCTTGTTAGTGTGTGTTGCCCATGGAGGTGAATGTTGGTGAATAGTCTGCTTGAAATCTGAGGTAGAATGACACAAAGCCATAATTCAGCCCGAATGCTATTCTAAAAGCCACTGATTCCTTACTTTTATGGTTTGGTGCAGAGCCAGCAGAGAGCTGGCAGACAGATGTAATTTGTGCCTTTGCTTCCAGACTTACTGCTATGTTCAAGACGATGGAAAACACACCACTATTTTTTTTCTACTTTTTGCAGAGTCTTTAGATGCAACAAGGGGATTTAATGAAATCTGGTGTTCATAAAGTTCTGAGCTCATAATCTTAAAAATATGATGAGCAATGAATATTTTACGCTTTTAAAGGAACACATTTTGCAAATTACAGATATATCTTTTGTGACACCTTTAATATGCCAAATTATGCTTCAGTTAAATCTGATTTTATGCAACCCTATTTGTAGAGCTGTTATTCAAAGAGCTATTAATATAATCAATCTATTTAGGAAAATCTTGTCTGTTGTTCAGATTTGTATAATGCATATAGACTTATTTCTGTATATTATTTTCTTCACAATTTTTCTATTTTCCCCTTTTATTTTTGAGATAAATGTAACATAAAGCTTTGAACAATCTTGGTTTTTGTGAATTTGAGAGTGCAATATTAATGTTAAAATTAAGCTAATTTGTAATATTTTGTTAGATGTTTTTCTTCTTCCTTTTAAATGAGAACTTCTTCTACTTTTCAAATTAAATATTTCTTTTGATGAAAACAGCTCTGAGAATGTCTCTTCCAAAGTCTGAGTATTGTAGTAAGATGATATATTATACTTTTTAGTTTTTCGTTTTTTTTTTTTTTTTTCTTTTTTTTTTTTTTTTTCTTTTTTTTTCCCCCAGGAGCTATTTCAGAACAATTAGAAATCAAGATGTTGACCCTCTTGCCTTTTGAAATCAAAGGCACCTTTGTCATGAATTTCAGAACTCAACTCTAGCTATAAGAACTTCATCTGAAATTTATGTTCGGTATTGTTTTCTTTTCCAGTTCTCTGACTCAATATGTTTGTAAGGCATTTTGCATTTAGATGTTGTTATGCACTGAAAGATCTCTGATTCAATTTATGAAAATATGAACAAATGTACAGACTTGGAAGTCAAAGAGAAAATTCTCAACATTTTGTGAGGATACTTGTACATAGTAACAATTTTGAGTAAGAAGTATGCACCCTGCAGTACAGACTTTATCCTCAGAAAAGGTATGTTTAATGTGTGAGATTCAGGCACTAACAACTAAAATAGACTGAGACTGCATAAATGTACAGAAAATATTTTTTTCCGTATTGAAACATGCACTGCCATTAAATAGAAAACACAGTGTCTAAATAAAACAACAGAGTCTGTAGATTGAACAGAAGCAATCTCCTGATATATAGATATTGTCTTATCTCTCCTCTTTTGTTGCTGGTAAACAGAGAGGTTGTGAACAGCTTTTTCAGTTTTCTTTAATGGCACTCCTTATCTAAATCTCTACTGCGATGTCTGAGCTCTTTCAGAAAAATGGGGCTGTTGGTTTTGTACCTGAGTCATTATTTTGTGGGGTTCTCCCAGTCCCCTGAGAACTAATGCAGATTTTCAAGTTGTCATAAACTAATTTTACTGTAGTATTTGAAAGAGGGGGAAAATCGGGGGAAAGAAACGTCTACTTTGCTTTGAAATGAAGAGGTACCTGGCAGGTCAGACTAGAGGTAGTTCAATCCGTGACAGAGGATTAGTGTGGATGCTGGGTACTTGGCCCCAGTGGTTTTGGTCAGCAGAACTGCTGCTATGGTTCTTTGGATGTTTGCCAAGGAACTATTTTGCCCTGCTAATGTTAACAGAATGTGGGCTCATGAGTGTAGTATAGAAATTATTGCCTAATGAGTTTTGTAAGCCTGCGTCTTTTATCTTGGAAATTAACTGTGATTTCTTTTCTCCTTGGAGCGAGATAGATTTGTCCAAACCTAAAGGTTATGAACAATGGTCCCCAAAGCTTTTTCTGTTTTGTTTGTCCATTCTGTTTTCTAACCATTGCATGTCTGAACTTTTCATGTAGGCAGAAAGAATGAAAATAAGATTCATTCTTACATTTAAGAATTTGTTACTAAATTTGCTTTATGTTAACTTGCTTTTTTCCTGTTTTCTTTTGGGATGAATAATAAAATATTTTATAATTTTTTTTAGCATGAACTGCATTAATTAACTATATGAAAGCAATAAGGTACTTGAATTTCAGATGAGCTCTAATTGAAGAAATGTATTGCACCACAATATCTAATACCGAAACTTTCTGCTTTCTAAAAAGATTGGTTGATTAAGCTTTCCCAAATCTTTTCTTTGTGCTTTTAACAGGGAAATAATGGTGAACGGTTAGGGAGGAGAACTCCTAGTTTAGTGGAAAAAGCTTTTAATGACAGACTTAGAGTTACAAGTTGTGCTTGTAACACAGATGACCTGACAACCATTTGTGTAATCCTTTCACTTGACAGCTCTTCCAGCAAAGGCACAAATTTGTACTTTATATATATAAACCCTCTCTGCCTTGAAATGGGAAAGCAAGCACGGTAAATCTATTGCAAGTCACAGTCTCCAGGCATTCATATCATAGTAGTGAAATCTCTTCTAAAACCCTTCATGCATATTTTCCAAACATTCTTATTTTTACGATGTGGATTTTTTTTTCCAATGAGTATTTTAACAGATAATTTTACTTGCTGAGCTTAAGTTTTGAAACCAGTAAGCCTTTTTTGAAGTATCTCTAGGTAAGCTAAATTTTTAATTATCAGATACAGAAACTGATCCACAGAATGACATAAATCTCAGCTCTGTTGGTAGCAGTAGCTGAAATGCTCAATGGATGTTTGCGATTAGCATGTACAAATTTGGTAGTGAAAAAATCCTAATTGCAGGGCTACAAAAGTGGAGGTTAACCTTGTCCTTTCTATGTTAACAAACTTGCGTGTTGTTTCATGGTTGGTATGTTTTCATTATCTATAAAGCAAACCAGGAAAGAAAGGGACCAACTATTACCAGAATAAATGTTACAGAGTTACAGTATGACCTCTTTCCAGGAATAGGAGCATTGTGAATTGAGGCGAAGCTCTAGATATGCTATCACTACTTTTTCTTTTAGTAAAGAATAAGGTAATAGCTTTCAATACCGAGGATAAGTGAATATAGCTTTAACATTACTTGTCTGTTCAAATATAGAGAACTGTGTGCTACCAACTGAATATGCAATTTTCTTGGCAAGGTTCTTGGTTAGAGTGAATTGCTGCTTGGGAAAGATTCATGAAACTCAGCTCAGATTAGTGGTTCGGCTCATAAGGTCCAAGGCAGATAATACATTTCCTGTGAGGGAACCAGCTCTTTTCTTGAGCTGTGCTAATTGTCAAACTATTGAGCTAGTGAGTTTACCAGAAGACTTTCTCAAGAATTGACCTGGGGGATGATTTCTTTTTTAAAGAGAGAATAAAAT
>VYZQ01054162.1:9105-31136 GCA_013400655.1 Mystacornis crossleyi | reverse complement strand
AGAACAACAAACCAATCTTGAACAAGGGAAATCCATACATCTCCATAATTAGTACAAGGTCCCCTGGGAACTCACCCTGACTTAGGGGGATGTTTCAGCTTGTGGGCAATCCCGCCAACGAAGCCTTTTTGTTTTGGGTTTTTGGGCCCATTTCCAGTATCCTCGCAGGATACAACAGAAGGTGTTGCTTGGATAGTAGATACAAATACCACAAAACCTTCCCTTTCACTCCTTATTTCATTCTTCTCTCTTCTACCAGAGCGCAGTTTATTTCCGCTTTTCGAAAGTGTTATCCTATTTCAGAAATTAATAGCAGCAGAGGAATTTTCAGTCTTTGTCTCATAGGACAGAGTGATAAGAAAGCAGCTTTCCTGTAATGAACAACCTAGAATGCTCCAACTATTCCAGTTCTTCCCCTTGTACTCCCACAGGTATAAAATAAACAGTTACAGAGAGTGCTGTTTCTTCCTACCTGCATAGTTGTCTTGCTAAACGTATTGCTGAGGAGGTGGAAAGGTGGGCAGAATTTGGACAAGAACTTAAATATTGATATTTTTATTTCCTGTGACTTAAATTCTCTACTTTCATAATGTTTATATTTTGTTTTTATTGAATAAAGCTGACTCTGTTCACAGACTGATCAACATAAGGTAGTCATTGAACAGTCATCATTACTGCTTTCATATTTAATTTTGGGTCTGTGCTGTCAGTTTTTCTATACTCATGGTACAAATTAGATGCTTTTGTTTGCATTGACTATTTTGTTTCTATCAAATCTCTGAACAGATCAGCAATGCTAAGCAACTTTTAAAACATTTCCCTTCATTTTAAGAGTTCAACCCTTTTCAAGTGGTATTTTTTGGTTAATGAAATTTTTATTATTTTTGATTTTCAAGAAAATTTTTGTTACATGAGAAATCATCACTCTCAAATTCCAAACTCTTCCATAACCTTTTGTCCCTACTGATTTTGCTCCTGCATGGTTTGATATCTTTTCAAACAAATGTTTAAGCTGGAGATGAGTTAAGCATAAATAAAAGACGGTACTTAAAGAAATTTTATTCTATCTTGAGAGTCAGTATGTTTATGAATTTGAAATTCATTAAGAAATTACTGCTGGATCAGTACCTTTATATTTGTCTTCTAAGCAGTTACAAAAGTATATGGTCTTGCACAGCCCTGGGTTGGTACTAACTTGGAGTTCTCAGTGTTGTGTTTTAATTTACAAACCAACCAAACTCAAGATCTAATCTAGAGACTGGACGAAATTGGTCAGTAAAGTGGAACCCAAACTGCAAGTCAAGGATCTGGCATCCAGAGGCAGATACTGTTAGTTGCCAGCCACAATCTTTAAGTGTGTTGGAGATTAAAAAAAACAATAAAGATATAAATTTCAGTCACAGAGGTGGCAGCATATTATCTTAGCACACAGGAGGCAAGTGGGAATACACTTAAGAATGTTTATTTTATTTATTTTGAAACACTGATTTTTTTCATACGTGATTTTCACAGATGTCTTTGTCCTTATCAATGTCCTCTCTGACAAATTTGCTCTCCTTTTTTAGTATATAATAGTTAATTAAGCAGCACCAGCATTTTTCCTCTTCTGTGAGAGTTCAAGTTTATATGCTGGTGCTGGTTTCAGCTGGGGTAGAGTTAATTTTCTTCACAGTGGCTGATCTGAGGCTGGGTTTTGGATTTGTGCTGAACACAGGGTTAATAATATAGAGATATTTTTGTTTTTGCTGATCAGGACTTGTACAGAGCCAAGGCCTTTTCTGCTTTTCATACAGTTGTGATGCTGGCAAGGAAGTTGGGGGTGCTGGGAGAAGACGCAGCCAGGACAGGCCACCCCAACTGACAAAAGGGATGTTCCAGACTATGTGACATCATGCTCAGTATATAATGTAGAGGTTAGAAGGAGGAAGAAGGAGAACATTTGGAGTAATGACATCTTTTTTCCCAAGTCACCATTACACCTGATGGGGCCCTCTCTCTTGGAGATGGCTGAACAACTGCTTTCCCTTGGGAAGCAGTGGATTAATTCCTTGTTTCACTTGTGTGCATGGTTTTTGCTTTCCCTGTTGAACTGTCTGTGTCTCAGCCCATGAGTTTTCTGGCTTTTACCCTTCCAATTTTCTTCCCAGTCCTACTGGTAGGGCAGTGAGCAAGTGCCTGCCTGGAGCTTGGCTGCTGGCTGGGCTTTTAAACCATGACACCCTGTCAACCCAACACCCCTTTAACTTCAGTAGCATACAAAAAAGTGCTACATGATTGCTCTGTCAGTCTTTCTTAACGGCTATGATCCTTTTACTAAAATTCCATATTATTGTCTGTATTTAAATGCAAGAGAAACTTAACTATTTATATTTACCTATATTTATAATTTAGGCCTTCATAAAAAGCATGTTTGGATTCTCCCCTAAGCCTGTATATACTGACTCCATGAATAGATACACTGAACAATTATGTTACTTTTTAAGCAACACTAAAATTATCCTCACTTTTGGAAGCTGATTCATTAGTTATTGAGGTTTTTCCATAGGAAGAAATGAAAAATTGAGTTGCAAAGGACAAACTTTTTTTGGTTTCAACTTTAAACATGAAAATATTTGCATGTAATAAATTTCCTGCTTAGTTAATTACATACCCTAACTTCCATACGACTTCTCAGTAATGACAGAGCTTAGCTTTCTGCAGTGTATCTCTGGCTGTTGATGGATAAAAGTTACATGTTGACAAACATCTTTGTATTTTTCCAGCTGCTTAGGTATCCTTTGAATGTTTATATAGGTGCTTCTACAGGAGCTAGGGAAAGGAAAAAACCATAAGAATGAACAAACAGGAAAATAAAACTACACTCTTAATACCTACAGAACTTCCTCTGAGACTGGTGATATAACCTGTGCAGGATAAACACAGCCATTGCATGGAGGACTATCTTTCATTTCAAATTTGGGTAATTTTTTGTGCTGTTTACTCTGAAATTGTTAAATAAACAGGTAATAACACCCTTGAGGAATACATAATTTTTACTCATTTCAGTAAAATAATTTCTCAGTTTATGGTTATTAGTTCTGATGGCTTAATATAAAACATCTACCTATACCTTCTATTTAAATAAAGGATATTTCTGTCAGGCATAGCTATATGTATAACCTATAAAAATCAACAAAAATCTTTAATGCATATATTACTCAGCAGGCTCATATTCTGTATTGATGGTAGAAATTGATGTTCTGTTTAATTGAACAATTAAAGGCTAAAGTTCTAGATGTAGCTGTAATATAATGTAGTGTAATATGTTAGCTATATATTGGTCTTTTCAAGAAATGTTTATATAATGAAGCTCATAAAATAGTAATTGTGAATGTAATTTTAAATTTAAAAATTTAATATAAGTTTCCAGTTACCAGAAAAAAAATCAATTCTTTTTTACCTACATTTTTAAATTAACATCTTCATGAATTGTCATAATTGTCATTGAAAACTGAAAAGTAAGGAGAGAAAATGCTGATTCATGTAACAAATGTTGCTTTATCTAAGATGTAGCCAGGTCTAATTTTGTGGACATCAGATCTGTATGAAGCCAATTATGTTTAAAATGTCTGCTCACATGGTGCCATCAAAATTTCCATTACTATTATGTTTATTGCTTATGATAGAATTTACTTTTACTTGTATGAAGCAATTTGTTTAAGCTAGTTGTAATTCTGTTATTGACTTTGAAATCAGTTCCAGAGCATGAAACTACTAGGAGTAGAAACATATGTAGTCTATAGTTTTAAGGAGTGATGTAACTCATTCTAGAATAACCTAAACATATTCACACGGTGGTTACTCAATTTTAACTTACTGTGGATTGAATTCCAAAAAGTATTAAGCAATTAAACTGGCTGTCATTTCACTATTCTGTTTAAATCAGAGGTACCTGAGAATTTAATGATGATAATGCTGAACCCAATTGCTTTGAAAGGTATAGAAGTCTAATATATATGCTTCAACATGACATTCATGATGATTAGGAGAATGGGAGGTTCAAACATTGCATCTGATGTATGGCATCTGCTACATAGGGGCAGTTATTGTAGCAACAGTTAGCTACAAATAATACTAGTTTCATTTAACATTTAAATGAGAACTCATTAACACTGTTCAAATTTAATCTAAGATTTTCCAAGATGTGCTGATATATAGCTGTTCATTTGCTGCGTTTTCAGTGCCTGTGAATAGCTTTGCAACCTTCACTGATACTGCACAATTTGCAGGGATATCCATTTCCTCATAATGAGCAATGACACATCGACTTTTCTAACTTTATTTTTGTAAAACAGTGGAAGATGAGCTGTTTGGAGAGGTGTATCAATCACAGAGTATATAATATGAATACACAAAGCTTTGGCTGTATTTTGGAAATTGTACTGTGTAAACAGCAGTATATGCTTAGAGTTTATAACAGTAGCAGGGTTTAGCACAGTGAATAGAAAATTAGGGAAGGCTAAATACTAGTATTCTTTTAACTAATGATTATTTGTAGTGCACAAGGTAAAAAGGAAACAAGGAGCTGCCTTGGCACACACAAGGAACAGGCACATCTAGTCCCTGCAGCAGGCAAGCATAGAGGCACCATTATGGGAATAAAGGGTTCCAGCTTCTGCCTAAATTCATGCCAGATGGTGGTCAGCAATTCCCAGAGGAACAAAGTCAGACTGGCAGATTTCAGGCAAGGTTACAGTCCCTAATCCTTTAATGGATTTAGAGCTGGCAGTGGTCTTCACCAGTCTTCACTATGTAGGTATTTAAGCCTAGTGCTCCATCTTTTAAAACCTGGTTTTCTGTGTAGGGAGAGATCTCTGTATAGCAGCAGATTAGCTCATGTTACATCTGCACAAGAGAAGAGAGTCCCTTCTTACTCATTAAGGATGCTTCTTAATATTGGTGCTTCTGAGGCTTTGTGTATTAGCAGGGGAGTGGAGGACTGACAGATCACCTCCTGTGGCAACCTCCTACTCTTAAGTGGGCTTGCCTTTGAAAGCCTGGCTATTCCGTGCCTCAATTAAAGCAGATTATAATTGAAAAAGTTACGGGCTTGTATATGTGATTTACAGAAGTGCACAAGATACTGTTCCAGTCTACCACTGAACTAAAATATCTGTAACTCAGATTTCCTCTGGATAATTTATTCTTGTGGGAATGAAAAGTAATTTGCATTGACATAAATTTGTTTAGCTGTGCCAAACTGTCTCGTAATTCTGCATTTGCCTTCCTCCTTTGCTTTCTCACCCTTCCAACCACTCTACAGTCCTAACCAGCCAATCCACATACTGGCATCACCTCTGTTTCCCAGGGAATAGAGTACCTGGACAACAGGAATGCCTGACATCACCTCCGTGTATGAATACCAGTGCTTGGCCATATTCTGCCTTTTTCTATCCCTCAGTTTGGATGCCAGCGTAGCTAGAATATACACTATTTTTGCTAGACCTTTGCCATACCTCATCAGGTTAAGATGGTGGGGGGCGCCATACATGATCCGGTTAAGATCATGGATTGTATCAGACTCAAGGAAGAAATTAAAGCAAATTTTCTATCAGGTACAGAAAATATGGCATATTTGAGAGTAGTACCATGCCAATGGAGAAGCAAGGTCTCAGATGAATTGCTCTGCAGTGCTACAGTGAAAATAGTGTACCAACAATTCCATAAACAGCAATATGAAAAGTTTATTGCAAGTGTCACATGGAGATTTTTACATATTACCAACTGCTTAAGATCTTAAATTGCTGAAACTCATTGAAAAACAGCAACCCTATTAACACAGACTTTAATCCAGCCACAAGGTAGAAGATACCATGTTTCAGATGTAAAAATTGCCATATTAAAGCAGTAGGAACTGCCTACCTCCATCTTGCTTTCTTAAATACCTTCCAGGGCAATAGCAATTCGTATGAAGGGCCAAGACAGGCCCACAACTGGAAGGAGGGTTGCTCAGCTGTGTCATGAAACCCATTATCACACTTCCCCGAAATGGAGGGGGGAAAAGGGAGGGAACCATTGTTGTCTTAGTTTATTTTTGCACCTTCACTTGTATTCTTTGTCATGCCTCTCTCAGCCTTCATTGAGTTACATTTTTCCTTTGCTGTTTTGTTGCACAGATCAGCAAAATATCTTTCGACACTCAGAATCATGTAGAATGATGAATTATTCTCATGTAGAATGAGAATGATGCTGTAATTATTTTTTAATTCAAAGATAGCACTAACAGACCTATGCCATCTTTCTGCATCCTTATTTTAAATGAGGAACAGCTCATCTGTAATCAAGTGTGTCCAATTTGGCAGATAGGTACTCTACTAATGGAGGTGTCTCTGAGGTGACTGGTTCCACAGCATGTTTTCAAGTACACAGAAAGAGATAGGAAAGGATGTACCTTGAATATTTAAAAACAAACAAAAGAACTGAACAACCCAAGTGGCATTCTGGGAAGACAGAAGTTGTACGAACATTCTCCAGAGTCCTTAGTGTTTTGGAAATTTAATATTGCAGACTGTTGTCCAAGTCCAGAAAATCACTGCCGTTAACTGCAGCTCACTGCTTTATTTTGTTTTTCAAAAGCAACAGCATAATAAAAAAGGTTAATAGAAATACTGAAAACTGAATACTGAAAAATACTGAATACTGTTAAGAATGTGGAAAGTTAACTCAGTAATTCACGGAATCATAGAACCACAAAATGGTTTGGGTTAAAAGGGAAATCAAAGATCATCTAATTCCACTCCCCTGCCCTGGGCAGGGACATCTTCCACTATCCCAGGTTGCTCCAAGGCCTGTTCAAGCTGGCTTTGAACACTGCCAGGAATGGGGCAACCACAGCTTCCCCGAGCAACCTGTGCCAGGGCCTCACCACCCTTGCAGTGAAGAATTTCTTCCTAATATTTAATCTGACCCTGCCCTCTGGGGAATTTAAAGCCATTCCCCCTTGTCCTGTCACTCCATGCCTTTGCCAGTAGTTCCTCTCCAGCTCTTAGTGTTCCTTTAGGTACTAGAAGGGGCTCTAAGGTTTCCCTAGAGCCTTCTCTCTTCCAGGCTGAACACCCACAACTCTCTCAGCTCATTTCCATGGCAGAGGAACTCCAGCTTTCTGACCCTCATTGTGGCCTCTTCTGGACTTGCTCCAACAGATCCACATCCTTCTTACAGTAAGGAACCTAGAGCTGAACACAATACTGCTGGCAGCATCTCACCAGAGCAGAGCAGAGCAGAGCAGAGGGAGAGAATCCATTTTTTTACCTATTCTAAGCAATCTCATTTTTCAAGAACTGATTCACTCCACTCATAGAAATGGAAGATGAAGGGTGGAAGACACCTAAGAAATCCAGATGTGATGTGTCATTCCTTAAAACCTATTCACGTGAGAGAAGGAACAAAGCCTACTAACAGTGTTCCACTCAATTTAGAAGAGTCATTTCAGTGGAACATCAGAGTAATGCAAAGTAGTCAATACTAAACCATTTCAAAAGCTTGTGGGAACATCACATTTTTAAGCTCTGGAACCAAGGAGGAATATCAGCTCACCCTTGTTTTGACTGCTTAAGATTCTGTTGCTTTGGGAAACAAATGTTTGTGTTAATTTGAAATAGTTTAGTTCTGTTTGGATTTTCATGTTGCACAGTAAATACAATATGTTGTCATAATTAAAAAGGTTAATTCAGTCCCTTGAATTTTCTTTTTCTCAAGATACCTCAAGATATCTTGAGAGGGTAACTCAGAGCAAAGCCAAATGCCAAAGCTTCTATGTATTTTAAGAAACATTTCAACCTTTTCAGGTTTCCACTCAATATACATAAAAATGGCATTATAGTTTCCCTCTGATGTAAGCTGTTTTCACCACTTTGTTTTCAAATGGAGTCTGATCCACTACAGGCTCTCTGTAGTGAAAACCAAATGCAATTTGACTCATACTTACAGAGGATGTATTGCACAATTGTTAATGCCCTCTGAACGTCTAATTACGCTTTTTGATTTGGTTTTTTCTTTTAAATGAAGATCAGTGTGTCTCTTGTTCAGAGTATGCAAACTGCTTGTTGGTATTCCATTAATATTTCTCCCCACATGACAAACTGGCTGGCATTTACATAGAAACAACAGAAGAGATGCTTGTAAGAGCAGAGACTGGAATAATACTAAATACTGTCTGGAAAAAAATTGTACAAATTCTCCATCTGAGAGGAGTAATCAGTAGTTAACTCATGTAAGCACAGTTAACTATTAAGAGACAGCAAATGTTAATCACAAAACCTAAGAAGCAGGATTCTCCTTAATCTTGTCAAGATAAGAGAAACAAGAATTTGTTTGAAACCAGCACAGGAACTGCTGAATCATTCCACAAAGAAATGCTCCAGAAAGAAAGGTGAAAAGGGCATTGTGATGAAGACTACTAGCCTTCATCAGAAAGACCCCTGAGGAAGAAGAGGAGCCTTCCTCAGTTCGACCACCAGGGTACACCGTGTATGCATGGCATGTATACTAATGATATTAATGACTTCTGAGAAGTAATTTGTATAACCATGCCTATCCCAAGGAATGTGATGATTATTCATTAATTTTACCCATAATACTGTGTTGTAAGAAGTGCCAGTATGTGTGTTTGGAGGAATGATTCCCCCACACCCGGCGCGCTAAATAAAGCAAATACCCACTTCTCTGTCTCTGAAGAGTCTCCTGGCCCGGTTTGGGGCAATTCACATCTGAACTACCATATTGCAGCCTTTTCTTTAAAAAACTGAGTTCTATATAGGTGTGAGTACCTATACATCTATAGTCACTTACTGGATAGAGGTATATCTNGAGAGAAACGTCGACAAAAAAAAAAAAAAAAAAAAAAAAAAAAAAAAAGGCAAACCAATTGTTATGAAAACATTCAAATCCTGTGCAGTGAAACATGGCACTAAAGCCTATTGAAATGTTCCTCTAAGAGTGGGTTAGAGTCCCTAAAACCAGTATGTAGTGAGTTTTGAATAACGATGGTTATTTGTATAGCTGTGAGATGGCAAAGTACATAAAAAGCAGATAACTGAGGAGGACGAAGAGCAGACTGGATAAACTGCTTTAAATCTATACACTGCTCTTAGAACAACAAAAGATATATGTATCTGGAATGACTAACATCAAGTTCATTTTCTGCTTTTGGCAGTTAATACTTAATTCTGGTTTCATAAAAGGAGCAATACTTCATGTTTAATCATTTGAAAAGTGGGAATATTTTTTTAAATTAAAAAATGTTACGGCAATTATTTAATATAGGCGATAACAGACACAGGGGATTTTGTTTTAAGCATTCTCATACGGGAAAAATCAATTTACACCAAAGGAAGAGTGTATCTGTTCTCTGTAGTTCTTGGCCATACATACTTCAAGTATATATGTACATATATACACACTTCATATATATACTTGGCTACATTTCAATATAGCTACTCTGGTGAAGTAAAAAAGGGGGAGGCATGTGAAGTTTTCTTGCTTAGAAGGTGAGTGGACTAAAAAATAGCAGAGACCCATATAAAGGTGTTTGTTTTCAAATTTTTTTCTGCTGACCCTCTGGCATTTGTCTGACAGAACCATATCCCACACTGTCCATCAGTAGAGTTTCCTCAGTAGAGGAAATCATCACTAAAGCTACTGTATTAGCTCATTTCCTTATTTGGGCATGCTTTTAAATCAGCTTTGTAATTCTCGGTAAAAACACAAAGCATTCTTGATGTTCTAATAGCTCTCATTTATCAGCTAGTATGCCACTGAACAAAGGCATTATTTTTCACTGAAAACCTCAGTAACTTTTTTTTTGTGATACTTATCTTCCAGAAAAATGCCATGGTATCTCAATAAGGAGTGAATTAGTGTCCTTTGTATTCAAAGTTTTCTCTCACGTTTAGTTTTAAAGGAAACTGTAAAGGTTTGATATTTGCATGTGAAAGACCATAGCTTTTACGGGGGTTTTTGTCTATATTTTACATTTACTACAGTACTGGGTTATTGTCATTACTTAGTGTTCCATTTGTTCAATAAGATCTAGTACTATAGAAAAGGGAGAGGTTTGTTCACGCATACACTTCTGAAAATGACTGATTGCTAATCTAACCACACAGGGATTTTTCTTTCCATTTTTTGTGTTTCATGGGTTTGGTTTGATCTACCTCATTGCTTTTTAAAGGAAAAGCAAAAAAAAGGAAGCAGAAAAGGAGGTCCTCTCTCCAATCTTGACATTTGTTATTATGTGGATAACATTTACTTTCCTAAGTCTGTGTTTCAACCTTGAGTTTTGTTTTACAATTTTGAAATATCAGTTCCTACAAACGGCAACTCTAGTCATTCTGAGTGAAATGTCCCCAGATTTTAACAAATGCAAGGGAAAACGTAATGGTCCTAGTGGAATACAGGGAGAACCCAGTTGTCTGACTGTTTTGGGAGATTAACCTGAAAAGGAAAGAGCTGTCACAAGGGAATAAAAAATGCACAAGCGCTGTAGCGTTAAAGGAGGTTATATTTATTCTGTTTACAAGACCAATCCTACAGTTTCTTGTATTTTGAACTATGCATTTATAAGTAATCATTAAAAACTTTTCTTTATTTCAAATGTAACCAGCAGATTTTACAAATCTGAGCAAAATGCTGCAATGTAATTTTCTTTTATAAAATTCCAGAAGCGGTAAGGAAGAAAATGTGTAATGTATTTGATAACACCAACCTCACATCATATACACACACCACCACCCTCAAAGAAAAAAATTTAAAAGTTTGGACCATTACTCTGCATTTTGCCATTTTATCATTTTTTGACTCTTGGGTGCTTAATTTAACAACCCTACTGATAGTCAGCTTCTAGTCCAGCGGGATCTCTAGGGTTCAGCGCAGAGCTGCTTTCCAACTGGATGATCGCAGGATATACTGGTGCCTGGAGTTGTTGTTCCCAGCTGCAGGTTTTTGTATTTCTTGAACTACACAATCTTTATGTCAGCCTATTTCTCCATCCCTCTGGATAACAGGACAACCCTCTGGCCTATCACCTATTCCTCCTGGTATCAGCCTGTCCTCACAGTGTCATATCAGCAGCAAATTGAGGGTACGCTTTCCACCACCATCCAGATAATTTGCAAAGATTTTAACTCCTTTCATATGATTTGAGGGTGGACAAGCCTAGTGAGTTACTACCTGTTCTTATAAGAACTCGGGCATAACAATACGGTCTCATAAGGATACTAATAAGCGGCTGGTTTGATGTTTGAGGTTTAAGCAAGATGCTTGTATCATACAGACTTCTATAATAATGTTACCTTACTATGGTCTTCCTTCAGAGTCCAATGATAGACAGTGAATGGCTGACTTTTCCTCTCCAAGTCTATGTGCAAGGGAGAATTCAGCAAGTCCTCCATTTATACTGAAACCGTAAGCGTAAACACTTGAGCTTAAACCAGGCTGGAGATTCAACTAGACAAGGTAAACTCTGTCCTGCTGCTATATCCATTGGTCCTGGTTTTCTCTAAGCAAATGGTTAGGGGGAAGAATAATCTCTCATCAGAACAGTCTGGCACATCTTCTTTAAAGCCAGGACTTTCTCACTTTGAGGGCCAGTGCCCAGCAAACAAGGGAAGATATAATTTCTTTGTTGCAGGAGAAGTAAGATTAGGTTTAAGGGTTTTTTTCTCCCACTGCTGTAATGACACTTTTGAGAAATGTGTTAAGTACTTTCTGCTTATATTTTGGCAACCATAGGTGATTTCATTAGAGCCCTGAGTACAAATATGGTGAAGTGTCATGCAACAGTTGGTATCTTTCCCTCCCATAGAGAAATAACCACTTCCTTTTCAAAAGTAATTCAGAATATCTGAGTCATTAATGGTCTGTCTCAGAGTGCAAATTCCACCACCTTGCTGTTTTTGTGGTTTGCTTAACATGTGAGTTATCTACACTAGCTTTCCTTCAGTTTCAGAATGATGGCCTTGTCATCTCTGGAGGAAAAAAAAGAAGGTAATATTTTGAAACAAAATACCATAAAATCACAGAACAGTTAGGGTTGGAAAGGACCTCTGAAGATCATCTGGTCCAAGCCCCCAGCCACGGCAAGGTCATAGGTGGGTTTTGAATATCTCCAGAGATTCTACAGCTTCATGGGGCAGCCTGTGCCAGTGCTCTGCCACCCCCATTGTAAAGAAGTTCTTACTTATGTTGAGGTGAGATTTCTTGTGTTCTATTTTATGGCCATTATTCTTCATCCTGTCACTGGGCACCACCAAAAAAATTTGGCACCTTCCTCTTGGCACCTGACTTCAAGATATTTATATGCATTAACAAGATTCCCTCTCAGTCTTCTCTTCTTTAGATTAAATAGACCCAGCTCCTCATGAGAGATGCTCCAGACCCCCGTACTGGTTTGTCACGGCCTGGTTTTGGGTAGCAGGGGGGCTGCAAAGCCTGCTCCTGTGAGAAGCTGCTGGGAGCTCCGGCAGAGCCAGTGGCTGATGGCTCTGAAGATGGACATGCTGCTGGCCAGAACTGGGCCAGTGAGAGAGGCCGGTAACACCTCTGTGATGACATATTTAAGAAGAAAATCGTAACAAAGCCAGGGGGTTTTGCTTCTAGTCAGAGAGAAGGAGGAGGTGAGGCTATGTGAGGGAGAACAGCACGGTGACACCAAGGTCAGTGGAGAAGGAAGGGGAGGAGGTGCTCCCGGCGCTGGAGCCGAGATTCCTCTGCGGGCCGTGGTGCAGACCGTGGCGAAGCAGGTTGTCCCCCTGCAGCCCATGGGGATCCACAGGGAATGCAGAGATCCACCCGCAGCCCGTGGGGGAGGTGCCCACGCCGGAGCGGGTGGATGCCTGGAGGGGGCTGTGATCCAGTGGGAGACCCGGTGGAGAGAGAGGGCCCTGCTTCCAGGCTGGAGCAGCCTGTCCTTGGAGGACCGCACCCCGTGGGGAGAGACCCAGGCCGCAGCAGTTCTGGGAGGGCTGTGTGCCCCTGGGAGGGGCTCAGGCTGCAGCAGGGGCGGTTTGGCTGCTGCTCCTGAGAGGGGACCCAGGCTGGGAAGTTCCCGGAGAACTGTCTCCCGTGGGAGGGACCCCACCGCCTCACAGGGATGGACTCTTCTCCTGGAGCAGCGGAAGGAAATCCTGGTGATGGACTGACCAAAACCCCCCTGCCCCGCCTCCCTGTGTTGTCGGTGGGAAGGATGGAGGGCCCGGGGGGGGAAGTGTTTAAGGGCTTATTTTACTTCTCATTACTCTCCTCTGATTCTGTTAGTAATAAATTTTACGTAGCAACCAAGGTTGAGCCTGTTTTGCCCTTGAAATATTTCTCCTGCTCTCCTTATCTCACCCATGAAGCCTCCGTTAACCCTTTCCTCTCTTCCCTCCTTTTGCCCAGCTGTGGTAGGGGCGGGTGAGCGAGCGACTCTTGTGGGTGCCTGGCGTTGGGCCAGTGTCAAACTTGAACAACTCTTCATCAGCTTTTGTGGCTCTTCTGGACCCTCTCCTGTAGTTCCTTGTCTTTCTTGTACTGTGGAGATCAGAAGTGAACACAATACTCAGGATGTGACCTCATTCAATATGATATATTATGAATTACTGTAGGTATTAATTCTCTTCCCCTCCCCCTCGGTATTGTTATCTGACTTTCTCCCCAGTGGTTTGTGAGGAGGAGGCTGTTCTCTACAGCAAGAGTAAAAGTAGTCTTAAATAATCCAAGAAACCTATGGAGCAAGTCAGGTAGCATAATTTCATTTTAAATAGATTTAATTAGCACTACTAGTTAAACTTATTTACTGCTGACATCATCATCATCAACATCATTATTAGCTATATAATAAAAATAATAATAATACAAACAAAAAATGACTTTTGCTTTAGTAGTACCAAACTGCTTTTAATTTCCTCTAGTAACCCTTCTCTCCTTTCTCTTATAGTGTATTCAGCGTCTTAGCTAGCTCTTTTTATATCAAAGGCCCAAAACTATTGAACAAACAAGCAGTGTGGACTTTGAATCCTCTCCCTGTATAACTTCCTGCCAAACCTTCCATTTAGACATATAACTTCCTCTTCTAGGAAGGTGTTTTGCACTTTCTTACCTAAATCAGCTGCTTAAAATCTGATCCTTATCTCATCTTTTACTTAAACACTTGCTCATCTACCAGTCAAGAGGTGTTAAAAGTTGTTTCCTTTCTTTTTGTTATTTCAGAGTTTGTGTAATTATAATTATATTGCCATATTTTCTGTGCAAGATAACATTGCAGGAGGAGATTTTTGAAAGCATAACTCCAATAGTTATAGTATTACTTTAAATTTTGTTGCCTAAAGTTCTAAGAAGTATGAGTAGAGACTTGCTGCCATTGAGGTGCATATGCCATGACCATGCACTCTTCTTAGGACAGAATTTGGACACATAATCTGCAGCTAGAACTAGAAACTTGAGTCAGGACCTGGAAATGTAATAGACTTCTGAAGGCAGCAGACCCTGTGGTGCAGTGCATTAAAGAGTGAAAGGGTAATTCCACTGTGAAAAAAACATGTTAGATCTCCTCAAGTAAATGATTCTTCACAGATAGTACTGTATGCCTTAACACAAGTAGTTAAATTTAGGCACAGTACCTCTGCTGAACATCCAAAGAAGCAATTTCCAGAGGCGTGTGTTCCCCAAAACAAATTCCAGGAACAATCTGAAAGAGTTAAATAGAGCAGCCTGTTTCTTTGTGAAGCAAAATGTGACACATTGCACTCTGTTTACTTCGTTTGTGCTTTTACTTACAATCCTCAAATGTAGAAGCAGTACACCAAAAGAAAAAACACAATGAGCTGATACAGCTGCTGCACAATGAAAACATATTTCAATCTCTATTCATGGCATTCAGAGAGAAGAAAAAAAACTAGCTTACATAGAATTTGATTATATTATTGATTCTATTATAACCTTAGTAATAACTTCCAGAAATTAATAGAGTGGGGTTTTTTCTTCTTTTTTTTCTTTTTTTTCCCCCCTTTTTCTTGGGGGGGGAGATGAAGGAATATTATTTTTATATTCTAGTAAATACCAAATTAGTGTGTGATGCACTCTAAAATCTGATTTTTTTTATAGATGTAAGTTATGGCACTCGTATTTAGCCTTTCCTATGAATCTGCTTTAATAATGGGACCAAATATGCCACATAAACTAAGAAATTAATTTAATTGTTCCCCTTCTTGCCACTGCCAGGTCAAAATCTGTTAGACTAACATGCATCTGGTCCTATTTATGTATTTCTTTTAAATTTTCTATTATCTGAGGGTTTTTTGTTACAGCTAGTGAGTCAGAGCTTGAAGCCTGAAGAACTTGTTCTCAGTTCATTTAGGGTTTTTGAAACAGAAAAGATAAGAACAAAGAAATAATTTCTTCCTGCCACTTGTGCTGTTAGTTTACCCTTTTTCTTTGGATTAGATAATCTGGAAGTACTGCCTTTTTTTTGGTATTTCGTTATTCCAGGGCTGTATGTGGCACCTCTTCCCCCTTTTTCTCTCATATACTTTAGTGATGGTATTTCTTTCTTTGTTCCAGATGAAAGGGAGTTTTGCTGCTTTTATTCAAATCCAGTGAGCTGGACAGCTGCCAGAGTTGCCATCAGATGCCCTCAGCTCTAATTACACTCAGCTCATTTGGAGTTTCAGTTCAGCTATGTCATAGGAAAAATGCATGACATCAGTAATCATTAGCATGTCCTTGACCATTGTTCATGTGTTTTGAGTGCATAGTTAAAAACATGAAAGCACTTAGATATGTCCATGGGCTGTGAGAAAAAAAGTACAGTAACTGGTGTTTTCACTTTCTCCATTTTACAGACATAGTATTTTGCATCAGTAGTGCATTGAGTTATATTGGAAGTGTTCAAGACCAGTTGGATGAGGTTTGGAGCAACCTGGTCTAGTGGAAGATGTCCGTGCCCTGTCATAAATGGCTTCAGCTAAATAAGATTAATCCAACTCTGTGTGTGTGTATACATACAAGTATAGTATGTCTATCATGATATATCTTTGAGCACAACCATATCTAACAGACTTCGAAGGGAAGTCCTTTTGTTTGAATCTTGGAATCTATGTTAGCATCTTTCAGCAGTGCAGTTCTTAATCTGACAGAGCTCTTGTTTTAGTGTTTTGTAGATACATCAAGTCATGGACTGGATTGATTTGGAAGAGTCCTTACAGATTATCCAGTTCCACCCACCTGCCATGGGACACCTTCCACTAGACCATGTTGCTCTAAGCCGTGTCCAACCTGGTCTTAAACAGTTCAAAGGATGGGGCAGCCACAGCTTCTCTTGGCAGCCTGTGCTAGGGCCTCACCACCCTCACAGGGAAGAACTTTTTCCTAATATTTAATCTAAACCTACCCTGTGTCAGTTTAATGCAGTCTTCGAGCTAGCATCCCATTCAGCTTCTGATTTCCCATACAGCAGCCATTTCAGACAGTTGTAACCGAGAGTTGTCCACCTGCCTTGGAGGTGAGGATAGAGATGTACATTGACTTCAGCAGGCTTTGAATCTTGTCTTTGGATTTTATTAGGAGAGTTCATCATGTGCATAGATGTATTGACACTGTCAAGTACTATCACTCACAATACAAGACAAGGTGAATGCTTCTTCTCATAAGATCATTTGTCTTTGAGACTTTTTGTTTTGGGGTTTGTGAGATTGCTTGAACAGCAGAATGTCATATTCCAGCAAATGAGGAAATGTTCCTTGGGTGAGGGTGAATCAACTTGTGTCTGTTAGTCACCGAGGAGCTGTCTGGGTGCAGTACAGTAATAAATGTAAAGCAGGTAATCATTCCTTCACTTGTTTTGTAAAGAAATCAGAAATATTTATATTTTAAGGGAACTAAAGCCAAGAAGCAGATGCTAACATCCCACAGGTATGCAACCCAGTTTCTTAAGATTTGTTTCATCTTCTTCTAAAATGAATGAGTTTTGGTTTGGTCTAAGCATGACATGCAGCCTTGCATATCTTTTAGAAATGCTGTTAGATTCAATCTCTCGTACTCAATGTCTTTCACAATACAGAATTACAATATGATTTTAATTTTATTTATTTTATACTTACTAGAAGTAAGTACACACCTAGTGGAAGGTGTCTCTTACCATGACATATTGTTTGGAACAAAATTATCTTTAAGATCCCTTCCAACCCAACCTATTCTATGAAATCCGACCTTGTTTCCTTGCAGGTTTGTAACATATATACATAACTCATTTACCCCTTTACTTTTTCAGCCTGGGTGAACCAGATACAAACCTAAAACATATGTTATTTCTAATTCTTCAGAGCCATAACTATCTGCCAATCCTGTAGACCTTGTGTTATTTTTGTTTTCTGTAGAAGTACCAGTAATATTTCTAGGCTAGCTCTACTAGAAAGTGGTAATTAAAAAAAATGAACCGGCAACCAAAAGACTTTCTTCTATGTGATGCTGCTCTTATTGTAAATTTGGTTTATCAATACTTTACCATTTCTTGTCAACTGAACTTTGAGTTATGTAAGAGATTTATTTGGATAAGGACTGTGGGATAGTAGGGTTTTTTTTTACTGTGGCAAGTAAGCCTCATTGGGCTTGGTACAGCAGTGCTTCTGGAGCTGGCTGCAAGAAGTTTCAGCTGTCATTGGTCCTTACAATTCTGGTTTTTGGGTTCTGCTTTCATAACGAGATACTAAGTCTTAAGTTGGAATGTCACAGACATTAATGTGACTGTATATTCACCCTAATGTTGATTTACAATACCATTTGTTTTACAAGACTGGCAGGAAGCAACACAGTGGCATTTAAATTCCCTGCCTGCATGCAGCTCTGCCAAAACAAGTCACAGATTTATTGTACTTTTTTTCCCCCCCACTTTCAAATGCAAGTACCTCTGGAATCATTTTCTGTAATCAAGTAGGAAAAGAATTCCACAAGTTCGTCAGATGGTGCTTGACCTTTCTGGCATTTTCTTCACTCTGAAGTGTTATTTAGCAGTTATTGAGATGAAGTTCCCTTTCTTTAGGCACTCCTTGCTCCTAATATTTCAGTAATCATTTTTTCTCAGGCTTTGGCTTTCACTATTTATTTATTAACCTCAAAAAATATCTGGCTCTTGTACTGATTTTTCTGATGCAGAACTTTTCCTCTGGGCATACCTCTGAAAGTATTCCTGAAGCTATCAAAGAGCCACCAACTAAAAGTGAATTCTTGTGGTTAACATGGTGTTACTGTTCTGAAGGGCATTATTCTCCACATCTTAACACTTTTCAGTGTAAGAGCTCTGCCTATCTTCCTCCCTTTATATTTATTTATTTAGTATAGTCATGATAAACTTCAGCAAAATAAATCAGTGAAATAATTAATTGGTAGACGCAGGTGTCTGTTACCTTCTGTCTTCTTTTCAACAAAATGCTTGCTTGAAGGGGATCAGTAGGGCTAACTGATCGTTGAGATCAATTGTAAGTCTTTTTAGACATGCAACCAGCTCACAAAGTGTTCTCTCTTGCCTGAGCTAAAGCATTTTTAATGCTGTCATGATGTCATATGGTGGGGGGGTATCACTTTGGTCACCTTGGGTCAGCTGTCTGGGCTGTGTCTCCTCCCAGCTTGTTTGTTGTGGGGCAGAGCGATCAACAGAGAAAATGTGAATGCCCTGTGAGCACTGCTAACACTGGTCTGCTATCAAAGCTCCTTTAGCCTGAAATCCAAAGCACAGCACCTTATGGGTTGCTCTGAAGATAATGACCTCCATCCCAGCCAGACGCAGTCTAATCAGTAATAACTAAAAAATTCACTTACTATAGGGGAGAAGAGGAAACTCTATGCAGAGCCCTAAAGTTCCTTTTTTTTAATGATGTGCCATTTAATCGTTTTTTAAATAATGAAAAAATATTCCATCAACTTTGTGTGGGGCAACCGCTAGTAATATTTCCTTGTGGAAGACTTCAGAAAATCCGTATTTCTTCAAAAACAAATAATTTTCTTAACAGTGAGGAGGGATAAATTGCAAAGCAAGTTCATTACTTTTGCCAGAGGATGCCAGCAAATTAGTTATCTTACTTCAACGTGAGCTAGAAGCAATGTATTATTTTAGAGAAAAAACACACACAAAATCCCCCAAAACTCTAAACAAAAACACATCCCAAGAACTATACAAATAGCATAGAGGGAAAATGTTTAGGATAAGGTGTAATTTATTCAGTGTAAAATTAAATCATAGCTTTATGTTGTAATCCAGTTTAAATTTTGTGCAAGGTCCACAGGTGCTGATGTCAGAGTTGAACGATATTACAAAAACATCCTGATTGCTCACCTAGGGACAATTAATCATTTAAAATTTTAAACTTTCATGAAAATCCATCTGATTCAGTTTTACCGGTCTTATATATATACTTCAGTTTTTCCCAACTAGCAGCATTACGGCTTCTCAATGAAAGATAAGCCTGTTTCAGTGCTGAATGTCAGAAATTTGAAGAACTGGGTCCAAGGCAATGGAAAACTACGAAAAATCTAAGTGTAAGATCTGAAAGCCACTTCAAACCCCCAATGTACAATGTGATATTTCATAAACTAGCACTGTCATTAAAAAATACAAATTATCCATTTTCTAAAATGGGAAAAATCCAAATGAATACAAAAGTTGATGCTGAATTTATTTTCAAGTCAGGAAAAGGAAATACTAATGTGGAATAAGCCAAACAAATTATCACAGAACATTTCTTCTCAAACAGCAGATACTTTTAATTACTACTCATTCAACCTGTAAATTTTCAAGGCCCAGCCTACAGTTTCCCTTGCTTCAAGGACCTGGATATTTTAAATTTGTAGTATTTCATCCTTTTTTAATTCTATCTGGAACCCTGTGAAAACCTCAGGAAAAAAAAAAAAAGAAAGATTTTTCAATCCTTTTTTTATTGTCCTATTCTTTACTGACCCTGAGAAGGAAGTCAGTGTGGCCTTTAAGAGAAGAAAAGTTACAATTGCTTTTATTTACCTGAGAACTGACAAAGCTATCATCTATGAAAGATTATTACAACATTTTATATGTATGTCTGTTATCCCAATAAGAGCTCAGCTGTTTGCTTTATTAGTAAATTGCAAATAAAGTGGAATTTTCAAGTTAGATATATTCACATGTATATGTATATATTCACAGCCTCAGTTACTGATGCTAGAAGTTGCAATAATTGAGAAATATTTTTTATTTTGTTTCATATGTGGGCAGTAAGATGTCATTTTTCCCAATTTATAAAGCTGTTTTTAAGAGGGAGGAAGAATTAAAAGTCTGAATTCAGTATAGACAATTCTGAGTCTTTTCAGGAACATTTGAATTCCTCGCAAGACACAAAAAAAGTTTAAAAAAATAAGGAGTTCTTTCTGTTTAGGTATTTATGTAAGAAGAGGAAATAATGTGGTTCCTGATGCTATATTGAATATTGCAGTTGAACGGTGCAATAGGACTTGCTTTCAGAACTATGTGAACATAGCAGTGCTAGCCTAAGTGTTGAATCCACCCATGTGATAAGAGCCGAATTGAATCGCTCCAAACAGAGCCTAGAGACACTTCGGAGACAGAGTCAGAGGAGTGGGTATTTGCTTTATTCAGCACCGGGGTAGTGTGGGAATTGCTCCTCCAAACACACACAGTGGCACTTCCTACAACGCAGTACTATGGGTAAAATCATGAATATTCATCACATTCTGTTGGATGGGCGTGGTTATACAAATTATTTCTTAGAGGTCATTAATATCATTAGCATACGTGCCGCGCATACGCGGTGTACCCTGGTGGTCGCACTGAGGAAGGCTCCTCTTCTTCCTCGGGGGTCATTCGGACAAAGGTTACTGGTCTTCCTCACAATGCACTTTCCACCTTCCTTTCTGAAGCATGTGCAGTCCTTCACTGGATGATTCAGCAGTTTCTGTGCTGGTTTCAATAGATCCTGTTCCTCTTACCTGGACAAGATTAAAGAGAATCCTGCTTCTTAGGTTTTGTGATTAACATTTGCTGTCTCTTAATAGTTAACTCGTGCTTACATGAGTTAACTATTGATCAACCGCTTCCTCAGAATTAATAAAGTAATCTGCAAAGAATACATAAGTATTTGCTTAGTTTCACAAAAAATCAGGATGTGAAAGTTTTATCTTCTGCACATAGCTCTGAAATGCATTCCTTTGTTTTCCCTTGTCCTGTTCTGAAGCCTCAACAGTTAATAGGTAGGACATGCCTACATTGTTAAGGTTACTGCTTAAAAAATTTGCAGCCTGTGGACATCCATACACTGAACATAATCCCTAGAGCCACGAGGTAACAACTCTAGAAACATATTTTGAGGGGGGAAAAGTGAAAATTTTGAAGTTGTACATACATCATGTCTCAGTAATTTTATGGGCAATAAAAGGTAGCAGTTTACTTATATTTAATTTGCAAAGATTTGAATCTCAATTGAAAGAACATCTGTGATGTTCTATCAACCACCTAAATACCCGGGCTTGCAATCAAGGAATGACATCTGTGTTGCCAGCGGGACTGTCTTGCCTTCAGCCACCATGGTAACATACACTAAGCCTGCCTTTGCTGTGCTGCTTGGTGCATATAAGCTAAGCCATGATGTATCAAAGGGTTGGAGAAGGAGGAAAGACAGAAGAGTCTCCATCAGAAGAGGTTTTCCAGATGTGGATGGGGTGCTAGACAATCTCATCTAGGTTTCGTTTTGCATGAAAGGTTGGACTAGGTGATCTTTTGAGGTCCCCTCCAGATGGAGCTGTTTCGCAATCCTCAGTAATATGTTGAGTGGAGCAGTGTTAAAGCCAGCCTATAGCCATCTTCCATATTCCCAGTGACATTTCTTATTATCCATGACCTTATTTAAAGGTTGAAGTTATTACAGAGAAGCCTCTTGCACATCCTTGATAGAAAAAGTCAGTGTTATCCTCTGTTTAATTCTATTAAATAACATATAATCTCTTGTGCGGTATTGCTGTATTTTTGGCTCTGTAGG
>VYZQ01054158.1:21234-31523 GCA_013400655.1 Mystacornis crossleyi | reverse complement strand
TTGGCCACCTGGGCACAGCTGGCTCATGCTCAGCTGGCTGTTGACCAGGTACTTTTCCTCTGGGCAGTTTCCCCGCCACTTTTCCCCCAGCCTGTGTGGGGTTGTTGTGACCCAAGGGCAGGACCTGACACTTTGCCTTATTGAACCTCATCCCACTGGCCTTGGCCCATCAATCCAGTCTGTCCAGATCTCTTCACAGAGCCTGCCTGCCCTCAGGCAGATTGACACTCCTGCCCAGCTTGGTGTTGCCTGCAAACTGACTGAGGGAACACTTGATCCCCTCATCCAGAGCATTGATTAAGATATTAACAGGGCTGGCCCCAGTACTGAACCCGGGGGGACACCACTTGTGACCGCTGCCCACTGGGTATATCCCCATTCACCACCACTCTCTGGGCCTGGCAATCCAGCCAGCTTTTNAGCTATCTTTTTACCCATTGAGCGGGGTAATACCTCGGGCAAGCCATGAGCAGCCAGTTTCTTCAGGAGAGTGCTGTGGGAAACAGTGTCAAAGGCTTTACTGAAGTGCATAAGCCATATTCGCAGACTTTCCCTCACCCACTAAGTAAGCAGTCATCTTGTCACAGAAGATCAAGTTAGTCCTGCCCCTTCATCTCTGACACAAAGTAATCAAAGCCTGATCCTTGGTGTTACTAAAAAGTATGAAGTAACAGTTACGATATTTTAGAAAGCAGCTGTAGTTGCAGGGTTCTTTGTTAATATACTGATGGAAATTGAGAAGTCTAATGATGGGGCAGCATAAAAACATGGAAGGTTATTAAAAAAAAAAACTAACAAATTTGAAATGGAGATTTTGTTGCAAACTCCTCATTTCTTAAACAGTGTGTAAAAAAAAAGGTTGATGATGGGGAGAATTTGCTCCGTATTATAGTCTTAACTAACAAAATGCCACAATAATGCTGGGAAATGGAAGATTTTAGTTCCCATTTTACGAGTCATCAGAGTTTTCAAAGTAATGAGTGTATATTAGCATCTACATTGCTTAGGGCTGGATGGAAGTTTAGATAAGTGACCTTCATGTCTTATGGTTTAATGCTGATGATTCTCAATTGTACATTCATATTACTGTCTGTAAGAAGATGTAAAGAGAGGCCTTTTTGTCCATATCCCCATTCATGTTAAGGAAAATAATTTTCCCCTTTGACTTATCTTGGGCAAGGTAGGTCTCTGGTTTCCTCCTGTGCTTCAGAATTCTTGTTTGCATCACGTTTTCCAAGATGCCAAAGTCTCCTCTTATAAGTCTGCAATGACTGCCTCATTCCCCTCTGCCTTCTACCCTGCATACTAATTTACCTTTCTGTGAGCAGAGTAAGCAAAACAGCAGGAAGAAAGGGAAGGGAAGAAAAGGTGTTTCTGTTGGGATAGCTCAAATACCTAATGCTGGAGGGAAAGCAAACCACACTTTCTCTTGCTGAAGAATGAAAAAATCACTAAATCCTTTGGTTTCTGTAGGATGGTCTCACTTGCCCATTTGGAAGAAAGGAAACTCCTCTTTGACTGCCTTCAAGAGCTCCCTGGGGCTAGAATATCCTCCTTGCTCTTTTCTCTTTGAGCAACAGAGCCTCAGAGCTTGTGGCAAGAAGCCCTGCAGTGTCCCACTTCTTGGCCTGGCACCTGTGTGCCTAGGGTTCCCCACCTCAGCCGTGCTCAGAGCTCAGGGACTGCCCCTTGTCCCTCTGCAAAAAAGCAATCATCTGTGTGAGTGGCAGGGTCTTGTTGCTCCCCTCGAGTTTTTGAGTTGATTTTTTCTTATAAACCAAGTCTTGCTCAACTGGTCCCTTTCCTTTGTCCTGTTGGGAACATACTGGTATTATTGACTGTGCAAAGAGAAATGAGCTAGCTCATTTCTTCCATAAGTTGCTAGAGGACATTACAGCCTTCCCCTTTCCATGATTTTCCATATTGCAGCATAAATAGAATGACACCTCATTTTGCACATATGCACAGATGGTCATAATCTCTCCTGCATCAGATCATTTTGCTCATCATTTTTAATGTCAAATTTACTCTCCTCACTTCAAAACCTCCCAGTTTCTCAGATACATGCCTCTCTTCCTCTTTTTTTTCCCCCACCCTGTTTTTAAGGGACTCTCAACATGTACAAACTGACCAACGTGAGTGCACAGTAAACCAAGTCATTCTGCAATAACTTCTCGCATGAACAGCCTTCCAGAGAATAATTTATAGAATAATTTTGCTTTTTGTGAAGCTACACACTCAAACCTTGAAGGAAATTCTTTGGCTGAATTTCCAGAAATTTGTTTCTGGTTTAATGACAGGGAAACCTAGTAATGTCTCTGTCAGGTGACATGTATTGCTTATCCTTATGTAGAGCTTGTGCAACACTGTAGAAAATTAGTTTCTCTCTGTCAAAAGGATCATCCCAATTATTTCAGATTTTTTCTACTCCTGGTCTGAATGTATCAATTTCTATCTATCCTCACTATCATTTAATTTTGCCATTAAACATGTAATAGCCTTCATAAAGTTGGAAGTGTTTATCTCTCATAAAAATAGTGATTTTGGAAATGCTACAACTCAGTGAAAACAGTAATACTTTGTTATACTATCACAATTGCATCCTTAAATGATCATAAATTCACTTGGAATTAGCATGATAATGTAAATGAGTGTAAATGTAAATGAAATAAATTCATTATAAAATGAATGTGTAAAAGGTTTAAGTTTGGCATAAGGCAGGAAATAGATACTGGAGCAGAAATAAAAAATTCTTGGTGGTATGTTAAACGGTAGGAGATAAAGAAATGACTAAAAAATCCAGAATGAGTTAATGCAATGAATGACTGTTGGCTGAAATCTTAATACTATATGAAGGATTAATGAAAACTGTTCTAGCATACCAAAAACATATTATACACAGTGCTTTCCCATTAGGATTGTTTGAATTTGTTTGATGGAAGCATTTGATTAGGGAGTATTTTCTTGTAAACAGCATAGGGCAGACAGACTGAGGCACAGAGAGTCCCTTTAGAAACCACACTTTTCCTTCTTGGTGCACATTCCTGTGTATTCCATGCTGCCCTACTGGGCTCTCTCTGTGAAGCTCCTTTGGCATCATCCTTGAGGGAAGGCACGTGGACACACTGCAAAGCAGAACACGTATTTCTAATAACCAGGAAAATGCACTGGTTTCAGGGTCCATAACTGCATCTACATTTACTTTCATTGTAGTGCCACAAATCAGTGTTTTACCCTAACTTCTGCAAATCTGAGAAGCTGGGGCTAAATTTAGTCTACATTTTCTGTTATAAAATCTATCATTCTCCTCATGACTCTTAGCATTATCAGCAATACTTCTATTGGCACTTGGCAGCCCTACATAGGTTGAGGTCTCCTGCAATAAAAGTTGTTCTCTGATATCTGCCTGAGGCAGAAAGGCAACTGAGGAGGAGGAGGAGGACCAGAACAGGGTGAGGAAAGCATAAAGTAGTATAAGGAGCTGAAAACACCAGGTGTTTTATTTTTTGCCGGACAAACTCAGCTCTCCAAGTAGGGGCCTTTCAGAACATTGTCCTGTGAGTGACATGGGTGCTTGGCCAGCCACTCATACACTACTGCCATGTGGAGGCCACATGAAGCAGGTGCCAATTCCAGCCCTGCTATGGGCATCTGCCCTGAGAGACAAAGCTCACCCCTCCTGGGGTGGGAGGCATGTCTCCTTCTGGGGCCGTTTCCTCACTCGTTTGCTAACGAAGACTTCTCGAAAAGACATGCATTGTGAGGAAAAGATTTATTGGTAATGGTGATTTTTCTCTCTTTTCTTTTTATTTTTAAATAACAAAAAATAAATTAAGACCCTCTGTTTCCAGACCACTTGCTGATGTTCATCTGCATTGCATGGCTTTGAAACAAACAGCAGCTGCACTTTGTTTCAGAGTTACTGTAAGAGCATCTGCAAACGGGAGCTGTGTGCTTTGCCCAGGCAATCATGAAAAGAAAACTCAAAGTTTGAAGTGTTTTTTATTTACTTTTATTACTTTGCTGCTGATTTAAGTCAAATGATTTTACAGCTTTGATATAAGTGTACAGTGTGCAAACTGGTCGCCACAGATACTGGATTTAGGCATCAGCTGGCACTTTCTGAAACAGACAACTTTATGATAGAGCTGAATATCCTCTTTCTTTCAGGTGTTATGAATGCAGAAAAATAAGTGAATACTTTACAAAAGAGTTTGGGTTAAATAGGGGACATATTTATATCAATGTCCTTTTTGTAAAAAAAATGTAAATAAAAATTATAGCTAGGTCGCTTTTGAAGTGATTGTTGGATTCTAATCTTATCTTGACAAGCAAAGATTTGAATGCATCTTTTTTCTTCATGGTTTGTTTTATATTGGAGAACGTTATTGAAAAATTGGTCAATCTTCATTTTTCAAAATTGTGTCTGAGTTTTAGCAAATCCCATCTTAAATTTTGTGGAAAAAAACCCCAGATCTAGCAGAGGTGATTTAATGTTCCTGACATTTGACTTGCGACCTTCAGAAATTATGCAGATTTACAGCAGGGCGAAGCCACAGTCATTCCTGACTATCTGCTCAGCCCAGTCTTTTTTAGAGCTTCTCTCCCCTCCTGTTGAATGGCTCAGCTGTTGCTTGGCTCCCTATCCTGTTGTACTGAGGCAGTGGGGAATGAGCACCAGCTCCCCTCATAATGTGGCACAGTGCCTCCACGTGACGGTCTCTGTCACCCATACAGTGGAGGAGGAGAAGGCGAGCAGGAAGCTGGAAGTGGGAACTGCCACCATTGTCCCAAGGGGGACAGTCCTCTGTCGGTCAGAGCACTCAATCCCAGGGCGCTGGCACAGCTATGATCTGCCTCAGGTAGCTCTAATCCAGAAGAAAAATGATATCTGGACGTTCTGGTCTTGAAATTTAGGGGATGTATTAATTGTTATCATAATGAGGACAGAACAGCTAGATGAAATGCAGGGAAGGAAAATGTGACAGTGCCTGGGGAGGAGGAATCTCCATGGCAGAAAGTAGGGTATGCTTATACCAGTGAATGCCTCCTAGCATCCAGGAAGTCATTTCAGTATGGATCAGGCTGGAAGTGGATGCTTGCTGTAGCTGAAGGGGCTGCGTGCTCTCCATGTCTTCCCCTGGGCTGCTCCTCCAGGTCTCCCCGCAGTGGGAGCCCTGATGGCCCCTCCCCGTGCGGGTTTGCACTTACCAGGCATGACTTGGTGTGGGTACAGAACTGAGTCAGATTTCATTTGTGAGTTTACTGCCAAACCTGAACCAATTTTTAAGCCAGCTGTACAGCACTGATTTAACAAGAAATGGAAACCATTCAAAGCTCTGTGACTTTGGCATAAATTAACCATTTTGGCTGAACATTACTACGGGGTTTGGACCAATTCAAACCTAAGGCTCAGAGTGAAATTCAGGAGGCTTGAATCCATGCCAAGGGAAAGGTTTGCATAGATCTCTGCAAATTGGAAGTGTCAAGGTTTCAACAGCTCTGCCTGATAAGTAAGAGATTTCCCTCTGAAGTCTGTATCTCTCCTGGAATCCACAATGAATCTGTCATGGCAGCATACCACACCTGATAACATATCTTTGTTAAACAGCTTTATTTGAATGGGTTGTTAATGACATAAACAATAGCAATTAGAGGTATTGATATTATATTGACAGGCTGTGAAACGGTTTGGTGAGTCATTCTTCTAAATTAGCTTTTTTCTGCTATGCACTATGAATACTGCTATTGCTGAGAGCAAAACAAAAATAAATTCAGGGGAAAAAAAGGGAGACCTATCTTGGGGGAACTCTATCTGGGGCAAATATTTGTGTAAGGATTTGAGCTGGGTATTGTACTCCTTGCAAATATGTTATGGCTAAAACTGGTCTTATCTGCACATATTTGTGCATTCATTTCTGTGCAAGTATTTGGTAGTTATAATTAGTTACCAAATGAGTTGGATAGTTGTTAGGTGCGATGGTTGTTTGCAGTTTCTAACAATGAATATTTATGATGTGCAAAAGCTTTTATCATATGGTATTGATTGGATTTGCCCTTTAATAAGGTAGCTGAAACAAAGTAAACAGAGGGGGAAAAAAACAACAAAATACAACAAAATTATGAGAAGTGCAAAACAAATATTGTTCATACACTGACAGTCACGGGTACAGACAGCTGTAAGTATTTGTGTGTAAATCAACCACTTAGCAAACATTCAAGTCATCTGAGAATTATTTTGAGATTTTTTTTCCTGAAAATGGTACCATAGGTAGCATGAGTCACCTGGATTGTGACTGTTGAAAAACTGTTGAAGTTATGAAGAGATGAAGACAAATACAAAATCTGTAGTATCCAGGTGGTGCTTCGATTGAAGAACTACAGCTTTGTGTTTTCACAGCAACACTGAAAGGTCAGCACTTTTAAAAAAATGAGATTGCAGAGCTGTAGACTCTCAGTTTTTAAAATTAATATTTCCACTTCATCTTCAAAGACCTTCTATAGCTACTATTGTGTACCTCTGGAAAAACAGTAGTGCATGGAAGAGAGGATATGGGAAGGAGAAGAATTTATATTCGGTGAGATTAATGAAGTACAACTCAGGAGCATTTTATTGTTCTGTGTCCCCAGATTTTAATACTTGATCTGTGCAACCCTCACAAATGGCTGGTTGTTTCATCTTAAATCAGAGTAATTTGTGATACTGTTTTAATATTTATTGCAGTCACATAACGTTATTACCACAGTCGTCTCTCTCTCCCCTTCTTACTATTTTTGGTGTTCTTACCTGCAAGGTTTCAGTGTAGCTGCTGAGCACCCAGAAAAGTGTGAGGCACTAAGACAGGACACCAGGTAATGCCACATCCTCTGATTCTGACCTGGGCCTCACACCTGCACAATAGCTTTTGTTACACTTCACAGGCATTCATAATCATAATTTAAATAGCTTGAAACTGAGTAATGAGCTCACCTGAACATCTTTGTAAGAACATTTATCAATCATTAGAGAATAGTCAAAAAAGTGAAGAATTAGCATGCCAGAAGCCATGTAACAAACCCTGTAAGACTAGATATTAGGAAGATTAAGCCGTTCTTTCACTACAGCAATATATATCTATAATGAGATGCAGTTGCTTTTTGCAAATGTGCCACTGATTAATTAGTTTCAGAATACTGCAGTTTGTTCACAGTACCTTAAAGGCTCTCAAAAAATATTATGCATGATAGGGATGCAAAGTGAGTATACAGGAGGGATGATGTAAAAAAGCAAATAAACATGGCTTTTCACATTGTTTTATTTTGGGGAGACAATTTCTTTTTAACAAGTCTTCACTCAAAAATCCTGATAGGATGTTTCAGATGTGACCTTCATCTGTAACTTTTGAACTTGAATAAGCTAAGGAGAATCAAGTTGGTGGGATACTTATTTCTTAAAAAAAAAAAAAAGAAAGGAAAAAAAAAAGAAAAAAAAGGAGTAACAGTGTTTGAAGACCCTGGAGTTAATATTGTTTTCTTTTCTCCTTCTCCTGCTTCATGTATAACTTTTTAAGTGGTTCCAATGCTTTAAACCAGCTGTGCTGGGTCAGAATTATTCAACTATTGCGCAGCTTCGGTTAAAGAGAACATGTGCTGTGTGTGCCTGCATAAGTAAGCTCTGTGCTGTGCCAACTCTCTCTCTTTTCTGTTTGCGTATTTTTCTCCGATCCGTTTCCCTCAGGAAAACAGAAGTGCATTGGACTGGATATGAAACGCAGGACAAAAAAACCCCAAAACCATGCATGATGAATTATGTAAAGGGGAGACATGGTGGTGTAATATAAAGAATTTATTAGCATGAGTATGAGATCCCTGCATTACTCAAGAGAAGCAAAAGCCAAAGATAAATTATGTAGGTCATCCCAGCAAGTACCAAATAAACCTTATGCAGAGACTGTCATTTGTTATGTCATACACAAAAATTGTTTATATTTATTATTGCAACTTTCTGCTTGTACTTGTATATAAAGGTTGATATTTTATTTGTAATAAGGTTTATCTCTAGATCCACATAAGCAATGATGTAGATGCAAATAAATCACATGCCATGATGTGGAAGAACCAGAACATTGGAATTCAAAGCCAAAGGAGACAGGAGAGTTCACCAGGAGTGAGGTGGTAAGAGAATCACTAGCAGAATCACTTGATTTTTGGCTAAGTGGTCATCTATATGTCTCAGAAATTTGTGACTGATCCAGAACTGAATTATTCTGTCCTGAAGACGTGAATGACTTCTTTTAGGAGTAATAATAATAATAATAATAATAATAATGTATTTAATTGCCAAGAGTTTTATTTATTTATTTAGTTATTAGTATTTTTTTAAATGTAGCCGTTTTAACATACCCAGGGCTTTTGTCCCGGAATGATTAACAGGAAGAGTGCAGGTGTTATCAAAGGTGCAAAGTGAATGCATGCACTGCTTACATTATGCGTGCTTATATTATTGTTCAAACCTTAATTTTTGTAGGCAATCCTAAGCAACTACAAGTTCATTTTCCTTTTCCCTCAGCTGTGATATTTACTGGCCTATAAATTACTCCTTTAATTTTGTTCTTTTAGTTGTGCTGTTGTGACAGCACCTTTGGGCTACAATAATCTCACTAATAGCTGACAGCAATGTGTACAGTGTGGGCTTGCAGTGAATGTAGGACCTGCATCAGAAGTGATGAAGTCAAAGCCTGGTAAAATCAGTGGAGATAATTGCATACACTTTTTCCTCATAAAGAGTTCTCAGTACTTCACTGGGATGGATTAAAATGTGGATTACTTGATCCAACCTTGCCAAAGAATTGCAATGAAAGAGATGTCAGAGGTTGTGGTGGTCCAGTGGTTGCTCCAGAATTTATGCAGAGGGACACCTCCTTAACTGTATTTGAGCAAATGCGCATAGATAGGGAAACAAACTTTAGGAAATTCAGTGAGGACAAATGCATAGTTAATAACACCTGGCAAAAATTGCCCTGTGAATAAAGACTGAGGGATGGGGTCTGATTTAGCTTCATGGAGAGACAATTCTTTGGGGGTCTAACAACAGCCCCCCAGTACCTGGGGGGATATGACTGAGAAGAGGGAACTGGGCAGACAAGGAGCACTGACCAACCAAGCAAGAGAAGTTCAAATGGGATATAGGGAAAAGCCTTTTCTCCATCGGGCCAGCAGGGCGACTCCCCATCCAGCGTGAGTTATCTCAGGATAACTGACTAAGCACTGGCACAGGTTGCTCAGAGAAGTTGTGGAGCCTCCATCCTTGGACATATTCAAAAGGCATCTGGACATGGATCTCAGCAACTGCTCTGGGAAACCCTGCTTTAGCCAAAGATTGAACCAGATGACCCTTCCAATCTCAAATATTCTGTGATTCTCCAATCCTATGACCCCATCTAGGGATGCGATTTTAGGAAAAAAGTGTCATATTAGACAGGCATTTATTCTTTGTGTTCTAGATTCTCTAACATAGCCGGGTCCTTGAAACTGTAAATTTGTCTTCCAAAAATTTCCACATTTGTTCCCAAGTAACTACACTGTAAGACTAGGATTGGTGTTTTCCACCCCTTATTATGTGCCTGATGAAACCACAGCCCTGTCAGCTCTCACTTTATAATCACAAATAATATTTTGCCAGCTGCACTCTTGTTGGATAACCTTAATAAGAATTCAGTTGTTTTCTTCCCGTTACTCTGTGTACTTTCAGGTCTAGATTCAGTTAGTTCTTTGAATATTGGAGCTAAGGCAATGACACACTTTGATCTCAGGTGTCTTGAAGCTTGCAACACAGAATTGCTGAATGATCCATTCTTGAGTTTCCATTAGTTGGATAGTCACTTGGTTAACCAACAAACCTACTGCATGTGCATGCCTGTATGCATGCATGTGCACCAGCTATAATTAACAAGCATCTACTTATGCCTGATGGTAGAATACACTGGATCCTAGCAGTGGATCTTCCAACTGATTTCAGCTATCAAATTCAAAATCAAGACTAAAACTCATGAAACTGGCTTTGAAATTTCTCAGCTATTTGCTCTTCAGTGTTCTTTCCTACTGACACTTCTGTGTTTCAGTGAATGCTCTTGTCACAAGATGAGAGCTCAATAAAATCTAATGCCCCGTGAGAATACAGATTATATGATGGCAACTTTTATTCCATGAACCCAAGGGGATAATTTGACTTCCATCTCTTCCTTCTCTCTCAAAATATAGAGCTACCAATAAATGGTATGTAAAGGAGATCAGAGCAAACTGAGGAGTTG
>VYZQ01054158.1:0-10962 GCA_013400655.1 Mystacornis crossleyi | reverse complement strand
ACTACCTTTATGCTGTATGTCTGCATTATCTGCCACAGGGTACAGGCACTGTCTGATCTGTAAGGGCCACTACAGTGAAGTTGATGGTTTTATGTAGGTAGAACAACGGTCAGTCAGCAGGCTGTTTTTCAAAATGCTTCCTAGGGATCCTATGGCTACTTCTAACGTATTTAATCAGACAAAGAACTGTTCTCAGTATCTCACAGTGTGGTTCTTATAATTAATCTTACTTCTGCTCCGTAATGAGTTAATTCTGCTCAGAGTATATTTGTGGACAAGTCCCAAGCATGTGCCATCCTCCAAATCATGTCTGTGTGTTACCTAGGAGAGCAGTGACTGGCATGAGACAGAGTGATGCCAAGGCCACTCTAATAGTTTAACAAAACAGATACATGATCAGGGAAATGAATTTTATATCCACTGGTTCTTCACATGGACAAATTCAAGAAAAGATACCTCATCAAGATGCTTTTAGTTATTCAGTGACATCCTTGCTGATGGGAAAGGTGCTTTCATTGCTAAATACGAAAACTTAATTTTAAATAACTTTTAAAGCTCCAGTTTTCCAAAAGCTTTACCTAACACATAATTGGAAGACAATGATTTTCCTAAACGAGTGAATAATTTAATGACAAGTCTCTATTTTTGCAATAAAATTCAACAGTAACAACTGTTTATTTCATCACACAGAAAAAATAACTGTTCAAAGTACAATTTATGTTTAGAACAACAGCTGAACATTAAGAGAAAACTGGGGAGAGCTGTCAGCTTCTTCCCAGAAAATGCTTTAAATGAGCAGTAATAAACATGAAAAAATATGTGGTTCTGTGTGTTCAGGGCAGTGAAACAAAACATGACATATTAGATTTTGCATTTTTAGCTCTTTAACCTCAGTGATTCAAGTCTCAGGTGTGGGATACAAAAGTTTATGTGTAGAGTTAAGTGAACAGACATGGTATTTTTCTGGATTTTTTTTTACACACTTACTTGGGATTTCATACCTTTAGTTTGAAAAATCCTGCTTTTACCATGATGCCAATAGGAAGGGCAATTTTTTTGATGCAGGAGTTCCTAGAAGATATGAACTAATACTATACATTACCTGGTATAGTTTTCTGTTCTTAGCAGCTGTTTTGATTACGTGGGACTTTGTTTAAAGTCTAACAATATTGATGGAAATGAGTGCAAGCCTGAAATGAAGCACCAGCTGTTACAACAACTTCTTTCCCTGCTTTGGCTCTTTCTCTTGTGGTATATCAAGCCAACCCACTTGTGTAGACCAAAAAACTTCACTTCTGTTTGGTCCTGTTCAGCTTTTTCTCCTGCCAATATGACATGGGGGCCTGCCTTGTTCTGTCAGTGACGTTAGCCTTGATCATCTGCTCTCCTGCATCCCCCAGATGAGGACACCTGGGTACAGTGTGTTGCACTGTGGGCTTAAAGAAGAAAATCCACATCGTGGTTTCATTTTTCCAATGCCATATTCTCCTTTGTTTGTGACTGGGAGCCTTGTTTTTGTCACCTGTTAATGCCTGGAGGTGTTATGAATTGGTTGCTAAGGGTAAAGCTACGTGATATGGCTTGAGCCAGTTTGGAGATTCAGTGATGCCTCCAGGGCAGTTTGACCCCATCACTCTCTGCCCCATTTCCCTCCCTTCTACCTACAATTCTTTGCTTTGCAACCCTGACCTCTCTATTGAGCTGAGTATGTGCTTCCTATGATCTTGCTCCAAGCCAGGGCGAACTTGCTCAACTAGTAGAAAATCAATCTAGTGAGAGAAAGCATTTCTTTTCTGCTGTGTTAGTGAGTTGGCTATTGCTTGTATAAGGTGTGCTCCAGAGGTAGAATGGTGGGGGCAGGAGAAATGGTGTAGGCAGGATTGTGTGTTTGCATGGGGACTTGGACTTGCTTTCTGATAAGAGAAAGTAGCATCTGCATCACATAATTCCAAGCTCAGAACTGATTCAGGCACACGCACAATTTACCTGAGGGTAAGATATTATAGCGCACCAGCGGAATAGTGGTAAAGTGCAATAAACTCAGCCATGGATGAGACTTTTGTACTAGCTCCAGTTATTTGAATAATAACTCTCTGATAAACACAACACTGGAACTTCAGTTAAAATCCCTCGTTCAGTAGGTTTTTTGGAGTTGTAGCCTTCAATCAGCAGAAAAATCAATGGAGGAATTCCGGTCTGTGTAATTCTGCCAACAGTCTTGTGCTTTAACTAAAAAGCTCCTCATGCTTAGGTAGGTAAAATTTGGCACTGGAGACATTTGCAACATTCTACTGATTAGAGAAAGACCTTTGTCTTCCACATCTAGAGCACTGAAGGAAGGGCAAACTGGGTGCCTAAGGCTCGGTGATTGGAGCCTACTCACACAGCATTCAAACAAAGACAGCTCACAGAAATGGAAGAAGGCTGACTTTGGGAAGGCATCTCAAGACTGCTCAGTCCAAAACTGCTGCTCAAGGCAGGGTCACCTAGAGCAGGTCATGCTGTGTACACTCAGGGTTTGAATATTTCCAAGGACTGTGACTCTGTGACCTCTATGGATAACCTGGTTCAAACACTCTTACAATTAAGAAGTCTGTTCTTATTTTTACCTAGATTTTCTTGTTTTTCATTGTGTACCCACCGACTCATGTCTTTTTATGGGGCACTACTGAAAAGAGTCTGGCTCTGTTTCCTTTACCTCTTCCCATCAGGTGTTTATAGACTTAATTCATAAGATCCTTCTGACCCTTCTCTTCACCAGGCTGAACAGTCCCAGTTCTCTCAGTCTCTTCTTGTACGACAGATACTCCAGCAGTTCAGTCACTTTTGTTGCCCTTTACTGGACTCACTCCAGCATGTCCATGTCCTTCTTGTGCTNCAAGATTGGTTGAGAAATGAGCAGATTTAAGTGCATTGTTTTTTATTTTATGTAATTTTAATTTATCCTTAGTATGTCCTAACTACATTGTTGATTAATAATTTAAAAGGAAACTTTCCAGGGAAAGGAACCGGTCTTCCTTTGGGTTTTGTATGGGAATTGCATTGATGCTTCAATCTACTAACNTCCAGCAGTTCAGTCACTTTTGTTGCCCTTTACTGGACTCACTCCAGCATGTCCATGTCCTGCTTGTGCTGGGAAGCCCAGAAGAGACCCAACACTCCAGATGTGTCTGAGCAGTGCTGAGTAGAGGGGAAGGATCACCTCCCTCATTCAGCTGGTGGGGCTGTTCTTCATGCAGCCTTGTGAGGATGCTGGAATTTTTTGTTGTAAGGGCACTTTGCTAGCTCGTGTTCAGCTTGTTCACCAGGACCCTAAGGTCCTTCTCTGCAAAGCTGCTTTCCAGTCACTTCGTCCCCAGCATGTACTGGTGCACACAGTCCAGGCAGTTATCATCGATAAACTCCAGAATCCTCACGGGTTTTCTTCCTACTCTACCGTCCTTCCAGCAGATGTTGGGGTGGTTCAAGACCCCTATGAGGACAAAAGCCTGTGAGAGTGAGATTTCTGCCAGTATCCTGAAGAAGGCATCATCTACTGATTCTTTACGATTGGTCTGTGGTCTGTACCACAGCATCAACAACTTAGTTTAGAAAATAATTTAAATCCAGGCAATTTCATTGTGGTATGGAAACACCTTATACGTGTCCAGAAAGAATCATCCTCTTGTTNAATGATTGAATCTGTAGAGTGAGTGTGTAAATGCCACTTGTCCTTGAATTTTTTCTCATTTAAATATTCTGTGTATGAAAGACAGTCTACAGAGGACAATGCAAACAAAAGTACAATGCCTAAACAGTGTGATGTAATGAAAGGCAGGGACCTAGGATCAAAACCACCAAATCTGATAGAAGGTGGTAAGCAATATAACACAGGACAGTAAGATTAGGATGATGAAATACTGTACTAGGAAGGTAAAGTGGTTTGATAGGTGGGATGGGTTAATGAGGCAAGGCTTTGTAATTGCACAACTAAAATATTAGGACTGAGCAATAGATAGAAGGAAGCAGGACAACAGTGAATCAGAAATCCTAGGAGTGAGGTTTTAAATTCTTCACTGTGGCACTAATAATCCCTGACAGATGTTGCTTTAAGATTCATGCAGATATGAAAATTTTAGCTCTAATTGCTTGGTTTGTGTGGCTTTCTTTTATTTTACGGTTCAGAACAGTGATATTATGTCAAACTAGGAGCTCAGTGCCATGACAGGTTGTCTGGGAGAGACCTAATTGCACTGGTTGAAGACATCACTGTTGCCAAGCCCTTCACTCTGAGAACTGTTCCTCACCTGTCTGAGGCGTAGAACCACCAATCTAGGTAAAAGCAGTTGCTCTGTGTCTGACTAGAGGTCTGGCTGTCTCTACAGCCTGCTCTCAGCAGTAGCCAGCTGACAGGATGGATATGCGATAGCACCTGACTCTCACTGTTCACATCCCAGGAGGGACAAGTTTGTACTGGACAAGTTCAGTTGCAGCCAGGAGGGAAGGCATTGGGTTCCTTCGTGCTCTTCTCTGGTACCTGTCAAGGAGGAACAAGAAATGCAGTGGAATATGTTGTTTAAAACACATGAGGTTTAGTTTAAAAATAATGATTCCAAACAAGTCTCCCTAGGGAAGGCAGATCATGAAAAAAGATATTACTGTGGAAGAACTACTATGAATGCCACCCTGTAACTTCAGAAATCAGTGATAAATGGCCATCTCTGTACCTATAAAATCTATAAAGAGCACATATTAGTGTGTGGTTAGCAACCAGGTTCTTTAAACAAGCAAGGAAAGACTTTAGGTTCCTAATTCCTTCCACATTATTCAAAGAAACTGGTTTTCCTAGGTGTGAAAAAGCTTGTTGGACTGAATCCCAACAGTTTATTATATGGGATATGTGTTAAAATAGTAGAATTGGGCGTTTAATTTTATACTTGCATCAATCTCTGTCATGGATGTGTAGGAGAAATGTGTATCTCTAAAGTCAAAAGTGGTGTGCATACCACGATACTGTGCAACAATGAAAAAAGCTGCTTAGGAGTTGAGTACGGTTCCAGCCAAATATGCAGGTATCTATTTCGGTAAAACTTACATGTCAAAAACACTGGAAGTTCACTTTGGAAAAACACTTAAGGAATATGAATATTTTCCAGCCACCTAAGATGATCCAAATTATTGTGAATTTCTGCTTTCAAAAGTGGTGAGCATACCATTAGGACCAGCTATTCCTTTTTTTTGGCTTTGATCTTATGTATTTTTCCAATACCAGAAAATACGGGAAATTAAATGGAAATTGAAAGCTAAAGGCAGGAGCTTTTTGAATAGTAGAACTGAAACCCAAAGCTCTTTTTCAGTTTTGAATGAATACTTTAGCTTGACATTTTGCACGCTCTCAGTTTCTATATCCCTTTCCTATGCTGTCACACTGTATTGCTGTCATTTTGAAATTAGGGAAGATTTATAAGGATTCGTGGGTTTTGGGGCTGGGAAACATTTTCTCACATGGTGAGAAAAATTGAGGAGAACTGAGGAGGCGGAGGGTGGAAGAACTGTTTCTGATAGCAATTAGAAAGAGATATTAGTAGATATGGGTAAATCCTCTAGGAAATAAATTATAAAAACAAAGTATTGTCATGATTTTCATGATCATTGTATGCTTATTTGGAAATAACCAGGTACCGATTATGCAAGTCCTTTATTTCTGTTCAGATAATACTTCTCAGTGAAAGTACAGGGAATGACAATTTAGAAAAATAAGTGGCTGGTTGTGATTTACACATAGTATCAAGTGCCTCCATGCTGCCTGCTGCAGGAAATGTCAGCCATCAGAGGACTCAGTGAACACGAAGCAGAAGGACATTCCTGTCGGTAATTTTGTGACAGTGTTTCACAGCAGACCCCTGTGCCTACAGTGTCATGCCCAGAGCAGACGGACACCCACATGGCCAGCTCAGTTGCCTTGGCATTGCCCAACCAGTTAATAAGCTTTAACTTTGTTTTTGTGCATGCAAATTAGGGACTCCTGTAACATTACCAGATTCTTCTCCAGGACAGACCTAAAGCATACCTTGTAAAAAACTGAGCTGTGCCACCTGGGCCGTGCTGTCTGCATGGTTATATCCTTGTATTTATAGATTATGGCCACTGGAAAAACGGCAGAGGCTGTGCGATAAGATATGTAAATAATGATTGCAGATGTAACTCGTGTACATGGCACAAAGGCTAAACAGTTCTTAAAAGCAGGGATCAACTGAAGTATTTTCTCTGCCCTTTCTTTGGCAAATAAGTAATGATTTCTCTGTTCCGTGATTTCCAAGTGAGGTCTCACCCAACACTGCGGAAAGGTTTGCTTTTATAACCATACTGACAAAATGTACTAATGTAGGTGCAGATTTATCAGCAAGTGGAGATTGCTTATATTGCTTACAACAATCCCCTGAAGAAAATAACACTGGCAATCTATCCTCTATCCATATTTTGACTACTATAATTAAGCTTGGATTTTTTTTTTGTATAGGAATGAGCACAAAATAACACAGCTTTAGCTGATAATCTATATTGACATTTAAGTTTTGCCTTGGAGGCAAGTGCCTCCTTGCCCTCCCACCTTGACTTCTTAATATGAATTTCTTACAAACGTAGAGGGACCTTCCACTGTTTTCTTAACACTTTATTATTAGTAATGGCTGTTGACTTTTCTCATTTTAACCTTCAGTCGATGAGAACAGAAGTTAGGTCTATAGGAACAGGGACAGAAAAGAGGCATAATGCTACCTTATTCCTTTATACTATCAGTCCTAACATTTTCTCTCTTTCTACTGCTTATATGAACTGTGATCAGGAGCAGAAACAAGATTATTTCAATGTTTGTGAAGTAGAAGCAGAGGAAGTATATTTAGAGCAGAAATATTTCAGGATAAAGAAAAAGAAGCTTAAAGATATTTACTTTAACCTGTCAGTAACTTCTATTTGAGTAAATAACTTCTCAGCCTATTTTTACCAAGTTTATATTTAGCCCAAGATACACCTATTGCCTTGAAATGAACTAGTAATTAATTTTTCAAATAGTGTTTGTTATATCACTTCTAGGATTTTGCAATAAGGATATTAGAGAAAGCAGAAGGACTTCATCTAGCAAAATCAGGACATCATGTTCTCATGTCCTTTAAAATCAAACATTAGTCTCCTGCATTTGCTTCACCCCTCTATGTAAATATGTAAAAACACAGACTGGATTATTAAGTTTACCTTTTTCAGTCACTCTGGTGACACTGATCCATATGTCAACTTCCTAGAGATCAGTAAAAGATAAGATTAGTAGGGAAATAAAGTTCAAGGGTCAGCACTTTGATAAACAACCATAGCTGAAGGAAGTCCATAGAGGTGAAATTGCTTAAAACAGACATGTCAAGTAGCCATTTAAATTTCAGGTCCTGGCTTTATGGAGCAAATAGGCAGAGAGGAAAAATAAGCCAGGCAATCTGTCCCTAATTCAGATATTCCAGTGAATAAGAAGACCATTTATGAGACTTCTCCTGAGGTTTCCAACTTCTGTGATGCTGCTCTGTCCTTCAGCTAAAATTTTGTCTCTGGGCTTTTTAATCACTTGGACAACACCTTACACAGGACTGGTTTAGCTCCTATCTTTATTGATAGTCCTCTATAAAGTTTTATGCTACTGCTATTGCATTAAGGAGAAGTGAGATTGCATTTCTCTCAAGAGAAACAGAGGGCCTTGCAGCTTTTTGCTTGTACATGGCCTCCTGCAGAAGTAGGAGTTGCAGGGATCCTGCCCATGACAGCAACAGCTGTGTGAGCAATTAGAGCAGTAGATACATCCCTGAAATTAAGGGGAGCCACAGGGTTTGTGAGAGACAAAAACAGTCAGGCACCCTGACTGGGATTATGCTTAACAGCTGCCAAGCTCCACCTTTCACTTTGCTCCTGCTTACTTACCTTGTGTGAGTTGCTTTTCTCTTGACTACCTGAGTGAAGTGCTTTAGCCAGTGAGTAGGTTTAACTTTAAAAACATAGTGAATAAACAGATTTTGGAGAACTGTGTAGATTTTGAACTTTGAGAGCAGCTTCCTTTTGAAATGCAGGAGCACAGATAGAAGCAGCTTTGTCAGTGGCATGAATCTCCTGGAATTCCTGCTGGTTTAAAAGGAATTGGGGATCATAGGAAGCAAAGAGGAAAGAAATCTGGTCTTCCTTTCAGAGCTTTACATCTCTAATTCTCTTTGATCTTTTGCTCAGCATTTGATTAAATCTTTGTGAGTGTACTGGTCTACCTAATCAGAGGCAGTTTGCAATACCTTTGAGCTGATGTTATATGCTTTAGTCTGCCCCTGGAATCTTGCAGACCAGAACACAAGGACTTGGTGGTGTTATCATTCATAACCAAGGAGCTATTTAAGGTCAGTTTCTTTTTTTTTTTTCTTTTTTTTTCTTTTTTTTAAAGGATTTTCTGTGGCAGTTCTCCAGGTACAATAAATTCTGTATTGGTTCATTGCAGTGAAGTAACACTGGAAAATAGTTTCTCAGCATTAATATTTACTGTTGTGGTTACAGTGAGAAAGTACCTTATACTCATTTCTCGAGACTGATGTCAGCAGAGCGTTTCAGTTAGAGATATACTTTAGGTATAATCTCAGACCCAGATAACCTAGATCTGAGCATCTCTCAAATGTCAGGATGCTTAATCCTACTGTGACTTTCACAGTGAGTCTCCTTTTCATAATGAGTCAGACACTCAGTTTAAAGATAGTCACATATGTAAAAATCCCAGATCTAACTTCCTGCCTTGCTGTTACTTCCACAGATTTAAATCAAATTCTGATAATTGAGACTTAGGCTGCACCTATGCTGTTGAATTGCATGATGTCACAGTGTTCCCAGGCACTTGTTGAAGTAGACCCTGGCACTCTTTTCAGCCAGAATAACTAGTGTTTTCTCAAAGACTTTCCAGGCTCAGTGTGGGGCTTAGCAAATTCCAGGGAATGTACTTGCTGCGGCAGTTTGGATGACCCTGTTTTGGAGGCTAAGAGAACTTAGTAGAAGACATGTGGTCACATGAATCAGCTGATTTCAGAGCCAGAAAACAGGCCCTGGCACGTTTCATTTACTAGTATAGATATAGATATGGCCTCAGGGTTTCGTCTTTGGCTCTGTGATTTGTTAGGAAATGTTTTCCTTCGGATAAAACCATAAGATGAGTCACTTTATCTGTCTATGACTTGCAACCGGGTAGAAGCTAAAGATCTCATGATAATTTTAAATGAAAAACCAAAAAGAGGTCACATGTACCAGGTTATATTTTCTGTCTTGGTTGGTAGTATTTGAAATGCAAAATTTTACCTAACTGTAGTACTCTTGCTATTTGGTTTTCTAGATTTCCATATTGGAGGTATGGCAAGCCAGTGGAAAATTCTATTTGATTCTCTTCTGTTCAATTCTGTGCCCACTACATTTTGTTTTCACAGGATCTTTAATTACAAAATTAATATAATAATAATTTGCTGAAGGGTCTTGTGAAAGATCTGTTCTTAATGCCCAATACTCACTGATGTCAAACAAGAGACGAAGACAGTTTCTCTCTCATAAAAAATACCATCGAAACACTGGGAGTGATATATGTATCTGTACCTCTGAGGGATCACAGGGCCAAACAGAGACTTTTACTATTTAGGGCGATGAAGTGGGGCAGTCACTGAAATTCACACTTGGTATTCCACTGCAAATTTGAGTTGTTTTATGTAATGTCAGATGCATACTTGAAGAGCCATGTCAACCCCAGCCACCTGGGGGTAGCTCAGGACCATTTTCCTGAGGGGTTTCACCCTGTTGCTGGAAGCTGATGAGGGATGTGCTGGAATGGGGAGACAATGACTGTTTGGTCTAGTTCATTCCACAGTGGAGGGAGAGCTGTGGCAAGCATGTGAGCCCAGGGTGTGACTCCTGTCTAAAAGAATCTCAGGTAATCATATTACAGTGCCCCCTTCTCCTCAGTTACAACACTGTCAATCTGAAATTTCAGGGCATTTATACTAGAAGAGAAAAAAACTGGTCCACAGCAAACAGAAAAGCTTTGAGTCATGTAGCCCATTGCTCTGTCAATGCAAGATTATAGCTCTTGAACATCAGCCTTGAACAGATTTACTGGCTCAAATAAAAGGACTTCTATTTCTTCCCTTTGGGGGATTTTCCACTGTTAGAAGTAACTTTCATTTGCTGTTTCAGAAATATTAGCTTAATTTTCTTATTTGCCTTTGTGTTTTCCTCCATAACTCTTTCTGCACCATGCCCTCCAAAAAACACAAGAGACAATGGATCCCAAACCAGTCACATCCTGAATCTGGCCTCAGTACAAGACCCAGATTTCACAGGTTAGTTTGAAGTTCTGAGATGTAATTATGTCCTATCTGTGTCACCATTCAGCTTGATAGCAGCACATAGCTAACTCTTCCTCATCTTCTAATTTTTTTCAGTTCCTTACCATGTACAACAAGAAGACAGAACACATAGGATGTTAGATTGCTCAAGCATGATTTGTGGTATTTTAACTTGAGTTTGCTTATAAGTGAAGAAAACACATTGGTTTAAAAAATGAGATTAATGGAAATATTTACAGAAGTTTTCAACTTTGGATCCCATACATTCTCCCCTTTATTCTGCAAGTCTTCCTTCTTCTTTTAAGTACATACGTCTGAATGACAAGAAAATAATAAACAAGCCTCACCTCATTTACCACGGTAAGCATGATGCTTTCAGAGAAATTATCAGTTTAAACTAATGTGCAAGCATAGTGGAAAGGCAGAGGTCTGCACTGTGGGTCAGCAAGTCGTCCACTTTGAGCATCATGGCAGGCTCGCACTGAGGATTGCCAACCCCACTGAAGGGCTCATAATTTAGTTTTCACCAACAGCCTCATGACAGAAGATGGGACTTGAACAACCAAAGCACTTATCTTTTTTTTTTTTT
>VYZQ01054157.1:76291-88236 GCA_013400655.1 Mystacornis crossleyi | reverse complement strand
TTATTGTTTTGACAAAGTCGTCATATGATGGATGAAAACAGGAAATAATTCAAACACAATGATTGAAAGAGGACTCGTCCAAAATATTAACTACATTTCCGTTTTATTGGTTGAGCCATTCCAAATTCCTTCACATCTTGCAAAACCCCCCCCCAGATATTTTCATTCTTTGACTGATCTACAAAGGAACCTCTTTGCAGAAGCCCTCTCCTTAAGACTCTAACTCAGGGAGGAGTTGATGTCCTCCTTTGTCTTGTCCAGGTTCAGTATGGGGTTTGTCCTCGGAGAAGGGCTCCTTGTACAAGACATGGCAAACAATTAATAATAGCTGTATCCCGAGGGTAGTTGGTGAGGGGCAACGCAGGCGAATGTAGCTGTAGCCACAGGGTATGTGAGAGAAGCACTCAGGCACAAAGAGCAGACAAGAAAATGAGAAAGGGGACAGAAAAAATCCGGGGAAATTTAAACTGTCAGGATCAGCAAACAAGGGATGGGTTGGTACAGATTTAAAAGGTCCAGAAGTGAGACGTAGAAATTCTGGGTGGTTATATATGCTGGTGAGTCCAGTCACAGTTATAGGGAAGGGACAGAATAAGATTTGTTCCAGGCAGTTTTTAGTTGTACAATAAAACTTCAGAAAATGTTTTAGGAAAAGGTGTTGCTCAGGAGCATTTGTAGATGAGTCTCCAGGGAATTATCAGGATATAATGCCAGGTCTTCATACGAATACATTTCATGCTGCAAAAATCTGTGTGAAATTGATCCTTTAGTCACACTTTGTTGGCTTCTTAGATAATTTCTCTTCACACTTGAAAAATGAAGAGGATGTAAAAATAGCAATATGCCATGGAAATCATTGGGGATTGCTTATGTGTGTCCAAGAGTAGATATACAGCCTCTGGAACCATTTTGTATCTGCTGAAGTCATTAGATTGCTGGATAATTAGCTTGGGGATGAAGGGGTTCAGCTCCTTGGCCATAATGCCAGCATCAGATAGCAAGTAGCCCCATCCATTCCAACAGGCTTTCCAGCAAGTATGTTCTGTTTAAAAATGTGCCTCTGGAATGAGATTTGTTTGGTATCAGTACACATGGGCATTGACATATTCCTTGTCAATATTTTTAGGAATTAAGTTCCTTGCTAGCTAATGCAACGGCCTGATTGGCTGTTGGTTGGAAGGAAGCCCATAATGGAAAACAGCCCGTGGGTTTACACAGAAACAAGCTGATATGTGAACTGGAATTTATATCTGCCTTGGCAGGGCACACTATTATTGAAATGTCCTGTCTTTCCCACCAGCGCAGGGTGGTTTATGCCTAGCAATAAGAGGATAATTGCAGGCTGAGAGGGTTAGAAGTGATTTCTTTTGGACCCAACACACCCTGGAGATTTTTACTACTATTACTACCATTATGTGTGTGCAGAAAATTCTCCAGGGGAACAAGCAAGGTCTGTGGTTGTACCGTAGCATAAGATGATCACATGATGTCCTGCCTTGATTCATCCTAACAAACAATTTATGCGCTCCAACTTGCTGGCGTGGGACTGGTGCATAGATAGAGGTCCCAGGTCAATGGGATGGGGTTTGGTATCTCACATCAGGGGGTCCTTTCTTTTTTCTCCTTCTCTCATGAGTCTGGGTTAGAAGAGAAGTTGCTGTGCATCAGGCCAGTGAAGGAAGGAAAAACCAGTCACTGTCTTTCCTCACACTCAGCTTAGATCAGATGTTATAATATTTTTTAGTAAAAAAATCCTTGCTAGCTCCAACACTAATCAATTAGTTAGTCTAATATATATTTTGACTTCAAGGTTCCCAAGTGCCACTTACCTTAAATAAAGCTCTGATCTCGTTTTTCTGAGCATGCTAAACTTCTTCCTCTAGTCATATCCGAAATCTCCCACAGCCTTTTTCTCCTTCAGCCCAGTGGTCAAGTGTCTCAGAGGGGCAGCTGATGTGACCTCCTGCTCCTTCTCCTTCAGCTGTACCCCTGGGATGGTTGACAACCATCACCTCTGGCATGGTGCTCATATTTGGAGATGGAAAGAACACAAGTTGCCTTTTCTTGTAAAGCATTTTGAGTTCTCTGACATCCCTCTGTAAAAGAAACAACCTTCAAGCTGATTTGGACTCCACAAAAGCAGATGTCTAATAATCCCAGTATCTGCAAAATTTTTCCCATTTTTACATCAAACAGCAACATTTATTTCAACTGTGCTTGCGAGAACATTGTGACAGGAGAGTCTCTGCCCTTTAATTCAGTGCTGAGACCATCCCAAAGATTGCACATTCCTTCTGATTACTCTTTTTGCTTTGTACTTCCCCAGTTTTCTAGTTTTTATTTTTGGAAAAGATGAAATTAAATCAGTGATGCCTGCCTGAAAGAGGGATTGGGGACTGTAGTTTACTGGGTCAAAGCCTAAGCAAGCAGAGACAGAGAAGGACCATCTTTTGACCTGAGCAGAAACCAATAGGTTCCCAGGGCAACAGTGCTTCCTGAAGTGGATTTTGAGAACGGGTTCAGGATGCATATTTTAATGGTCAATTGCACCAGCATCTTTTCCAGCAGATCTTTTCTGATCTCCACGTTACAGAACTCCTAGGGAGAGGCAATGGGTGTAATGAATTCTATCAACTGACTTGGATAGTACATTAATTTCTTCTCCTGCAAATGCAGGAAAAAGTTCCTTGGTATTCTGCTGGCCCTTCTCACTGTGAAGGGTGCTATGGTAGTTAATACTAGTGAAGAACTTTCCGTTGTGTTATCTAAAAGAGAATTGGTTTTAGGATTTAATAATGCATACAAATAATTTTGTTGAGTGCAGAGTAGGTACTTAACACTAGGATTACAAATTGATCTTTCTGTAATTCATATCTAGGAACATAAACATTAACTTTGAAGCTTAGCATGATCAGTGTTTGGAAATAATGCTCCTGTAATTTCAGGGATGGTGATCTCTGGCACACTCCAAGAGCATGTGTTTTACACCCGTAAAATGTCAATGTGCACCTCTTGTGCAATCAGAAGATATGTTATCCACCATGCAAACAGGGATTTTCACAGTTGATTAGAAAATAGGCTGTTATGTCTCTGCATCATGTGACTTTTAAAGAGGTTTTAATGTCTAAATGTGGTACAAGCCCTCCCTCCATCTTACTGTTCAAAAGGGCTGGAAATTCACAGGTAACACACAACATATACTTGGCAAAGTGCAAGTTTCTGCCATTGTCCTAAACCTTCATGTAACATGTGCTTCATTCCCTGAATCCTAGGCTTTCAGACTATAAAAAGATTTTTCTAAATAAAAGGGTAAAAGAATGGTTTTCAAAGCTGAGGTGTGCGTTGGTTCAGAGCTTTTTCAGGTGCAGCAGTCCACCATGTAGGGACAATATGGATCTATGCAGGTTTGCCTTTCCCCAAAGTCAACAATGTAATGGCTTTTCTCCCTACCAAAATACATTAAACCACCTATTTTATTTAAGGGGTTTCTTTGTGGAAGCCATATCTCTTTCAGAAAAAATCTTTTGGTGCTGTCACACCAGGGTCTGACAGTCCCACGTTAGCAACTTTTCACATGAGAATATCTTTAATTTACAATGGGATAAGTGTCTTCAAGGTTATGTACTTAACATTTTTAGCTGTTGCTGCTATTAGGGAAACTAAGGCAGAAAAGGAAGCTAAAAAAGTAGCAGTATCAGCAATGTCCCAGTAATTTTCCCCCCAGTTATTTTCTGCTGTAATTGTGGCAGCACAGCAGGTTGGGAAGGGAGTTCGCAATATTTTGAAAGGCCTGGTTAAAATTTAAAAGACTAATTCTGTTGCACAAGTAGGGAAATCTTCATTTATCGCCAGGATTTCACATATTTATGCAGTCAGAATGTGTCTTTTGTATTCCTCACTCTTGCAAAGCCCCATCACGACTCATTAAAAAGTTTTGTTGCAATAAACTGCTCACCATTGTTTGTATTTGGGGCCAACAATTTCTAAGACACCTCACAGTAAATCCACAAAGAACAGGGACTCTGCTGTGCCCCTCATTAAGGCATCTCCCTCGATCTCCATGTGCTCTGGCCGGCTGCTGGGCTGCCCAAAGGGAATGGGAAAGTTGGTGCTTATGCAGAGGGACAGAGGCCAGCACGTGGAGTTGGGGGCTGAGCACCTGGCAGTGCTGAGGAGGGGAGCAGGCCTTAAACTCCTACCTCTGAGTGATCTGAGGGCTTCACTTCTCTTCAAGTTTATTAGTCTCAAACTCTCCTCAAGACATAAGCCACAGAGGACAATCACTTAATGAGAGCCTGGGCATAAAGTGATTTTGAATTGAAGATGTACCAAGACATTATTTTTGTCCAGAATCATTCATGATGGTTAAGTGCTAATGATATGAAAAGGGATTCAGTAAATATTTGCCTCATTTTAAAGGTAGTGTCAAGTTGTCTCTGGATGTCACAAGAATGAAGTGCTTTCCAGTTTCTCAGTGACTGAGTGGATACAAAAAAAGACCATTTAGGCAAAAGAAGAGTTTTCAGTTTGGTTTCCTACAGAAATGAGGCGAAAAGGATCTCAGACTGTCAGATCCTGTCCAAATAATTCCAGACCCACAGACTAATTCTTACCGATTTGGCAGAGGAGATATTTCATAGATATCAGCCCCTGCAAACCTTGTTAAAATCAACATCTGGGCAGAGGAGAAACACCCCATTAATGTTTCAGTCCATGAAGGAAAACTCAGCTTCTCTCCATGCTGTTTGACTGCAGACAGCTGTTGCCAATCCTTCAGGTATATCTCGGCCAGCTGCCCACAGCCTGTGGCCTCAGGTTTCCACATGGCCAGCCAGATTCACACACTTATGCTCCAGAAAAAGGAGCCTGGGATGGAAAGGTGAAGCAGGACACAAATTTGGTTTCATCCCTTCCACTGCTGTAGTCCTGTTACACTTACAAACTAGGCTTTGTAAATGGCTGTCTGCAGGGATTTAAATCCCACTACCTGTATTTCTACTGTATTTTGAAAATCCCATCACAGAAGTAGAGTTCTGTCATTCTTGGTAACTAATTGTAAATTGGTTAATTTGATGTCACTTGTGTCAGCTACCTATTTAGGAGCTTAAGTAAGAGACAAAAACAACAAAAGGACTGTATTTACAGCTAAGTCAATGGGGTTTCAGAAAAAAAAATGGGACTTTCTAAGTAGTCCTGATGTCAGAGCTCTAGAGGCAAGGATGAATGAGGCAGGTAGGTGACACAGTGGACTTCAGTGGTGCACTAACGCAACACAGCATCCTGATTATAAAGCAGTGCTTTTGTGTATCTTAGCAAGACATTTAACAAGTGACTTAAGGTATGGCGAGCTGACATCTCCAAATGAGGTCATCAAGAGAGAAATGTAACTAAATAGACCGGGGATGGTTTTGTGGTGTCAGAGGGACCAGTGTTAAAAACGTTGCCATCTAATGAGGTCTTTAATGACCTTCAGGAAAATATTAAATTTCTCCTGATAAAAGTTTTGCAAAGGTTAGCGTGTTCTCAGCATTATTACAAGTGGAGAAGAATCACCTTTTCTGGAGTATTTTTTTAAGAACAGGTTAGCCTAGGTCTGTTGAGGATGGTTAGGTCATCTTTCTCTGTGTATAGTTTAGGGGGATAGACTAGACTTGAGGTCCATTCCAGGGTTACATGTCTGCTGGCTTGCGGCCTGGACCATAAAGTAACTACGTTAGGCTTATCATCTATGACTTAAATTTTCACAAAACTTTTCACTGACGCAATACTTTAAAGAGTATTAGCATCCAAAAGTAAAAAGTCCACGCAAGACTGATGTATAGTCATGGTCCATGCTTAGTCTTTGTTACCATAAAGGAGGTTGTGAATCCTTCATAACTGATGGATATGTCTTCTAAATGGTGGTTTCCCTTAAGCCATGAAATGGAAAACCATCCAAACAAACAAAAAATATTATTTCCTCTTGTATTTTCAAGCAACACCCTTTTGTAAGCTATTGCCAAGTCAAATTGTCTTTTTACAGAGACAAAACGCATACAGCCTAGTGTAAGCAACTCTATCAAAGCTGGCAGCTCCTAAATGGATGAATCTTCATTGACCAGTGTTTGGAAACTGGGTGGTCTAAGAGAAGAAAGAATCTTTGCACTCCTAGTCTGACTCTAAAGTGTTGAGTTTACTCTGCTGTAGTTTTGTAGTAGAGCAGTGCTGCTGAATAGGCACAGTTAATAAATCCTTGTGGCTATCTCCATTCTGAAAGGGAAGGGCAGGGTACTTCCTTTTCTTGGATGACCATTGCCAAACCTGTATCTGATGGGATTCTGGCCTCTGTCACAGCAGGGTTCCTTTCATGGCCACACACAAATGGAAGTTTTCTGCAGTTCAAATATTCGACAATCCAACACCACTGAGGAACCAGAGAGACTGTGACCTGCCCTCACAGCCCAGATAGGGACCCTCTCAGTAGGCGGTAGAGAGTTAGACAGCTATTTTTGAAAAATCTTGCTATTCCCACTTTTTCTGCTAGGTTTCCGACAGGCAGGGGAACAATTCCCTGCCAGAGGGGAGTTTTTTGAACTGATGCATATTGGTTATGCACACAGGCAAGTACCTACTCTGTTCTCTGAGACAACCAGTGCAGAGGAACCAGCCCCCAAAGAAGAAGGAGAAAAGCTTCAGTCCACTGCCTGGGCAGCCAGCATTACCCCCCACCCTTCCTGCCCCATGGCAGCCGGGAGGAAGGAGGTAGCTCCAGCTCTGGATCAGGACAGGATGTGCGTGGGGAAGGTGGGCTCCGACTGGGGCCAGAGTGGGCTGATGCAAGAGGAGCAAATGAGAATCAGCCAACCCTCAGCAAAGTAGCACTCAGGGAAATTAAATATGGGCATAGTCTGGCTCATCTAGTGAGGGATGATGCAGAGTAAATCACACACATATATATCCACGCTCACATAGGCTTCCTCCAGAAAAGAGGAGAGAAAAAAGCCAGCTCTGCAGCGAGTTGTGCCAGTGGGTGAGCTCAGGGGTTGGTGCATCCCCATATGAGGCTGTTGGAGAGAAATGAGTAGCTGTTGCCCTGACTCCAGAGCACACATTATGGAATCTCCTTACTCTGTCTGATACAATAACCAGATGAAACTGCTAGATAGGAATCATGAATCATCAACCCTAGTAAAATGCATATGTTACACAGCTGTGCTCTGAGCCAGCCACTTCCCTACCAGTATGTCTCAGGGCTGTGCTAGATACTCTAGAAGCAAAAAGAAGTAGTCTATTCTTCCTGCCCAAGTGGGTGCATTTCTCCAGACTTGATGCCTGATTAAGTGTCTGATCAGGTCCAAGCAGCCATTGTAGCCCAGCAGTTTGAGAAAGCACTGCAAGGGCAATATGTTAGTTCAGTGTTAAGCAGTGCTTGCTTACAGGAAGGTAATTGAACTGGTTCACGGAATTACTTCAAAACTCTACCAGACATTTTTTACAAAGACAGAAGTTTATCAAACAATGGGCTATTGTCCCTAACACCAAAGAATTTGTCTGTTTGTGTTTTGCTTTGTTTTGGTTTTGTTTTAAAAACCATGATATTTTTATCAAACGTTTACCCAGGAGAAATATTAGAAGAATGTCATAAAGCTTGTAAAATTAGACACTCAAGAAATACCAGGAGTCAAACTGCACTGCACTCTTTACTCATCTCCACTACTTTAATGGGAGTGTTTAACCACATGAATGCAAAGTCTCTCCTCCTCCTTGTTCAGAATGGATGACTGTTTCTCAAGTAATATTACAGCTTTTTCTTATTCAGTACCTAGCATTCTGTCTTATTTACTTGTGATATTTAAGATAAAACAGTTTGTTCCTGGCTTAGTCTGATGCTTGTCATTATGGTAATGTGATGTTTCACAAACATTACCACCGTTATTTTTCTACTGCTTCACTGAAATAAATGTACATCATGATGACTTTGTGCTATCTTGTGGGAAGTCAGCTAAAGAGAGGTAAAAGAGAAAAATCTGGGATCTGGCAGTCTTCTGGTAGAGGGGTCCACTCTGTGGATGCTCATGCAATTCAGCAAACAACTCAAATCAGCTTAGCTCAGGTTCCCAAAAGAAGAGTGATATGCATGAGCCCAGTGAAGAGTTAATTCATCTAACCTAATATTATCTAGGAAGAAGTGAATAGTAAAGCTGATTTGCTGGCCCATTTTCTGCTGCATTACATGTGAAAATAAATTTTTTCATCTACGGTCCCCAGTCTCATTCCCCCCACATAAGTTATTTTCTACAGAATCTGGACTATATAAACAGTTTTATATAGTATCTAAGTCTATTGTATTTCTGAAGCTTCTCTTTCCTTTGCAGTAACTCTGGTAAGGGATTGTATGGAAAAAATTCTAAGTGCTGGTGGAATTGCAAGACAGTATCCCAAGAAACAAGCATAAAAAGAACTTCTTTAAGCTTGTAGAGACAGCCTTGCTTCAGGCTTTAGCCGATACTGCCAAATTTAGTATTATAAGTGCTGATCTTTACTGTTTCCCTATGAATATCTTCCCAGTTTGCTTTTAAAAGACTGTTTCTGCCCCCAAATATTTGCAACACAACATTGTTAAAGCATTTATTTGTCTCCTGAACTGCACCTGAGGCCTTAAAAAGTATTACACAGACCTCTGGCACTTTAAATAACGTAGTTACTGGCCCTCCATAATTGCTGCTTATCCATAGGGACCTAGGCAAGGGCAGGGAGAGAGGCCATTGGTCACCATCTCCTTGCACAGAGGGATGGTGAACGTCAGGAGAACCGGGCTCAGTCTTGGCCTCAGGACGGGGAGATGCTCTGGTAAGCAATGCCTTTGTATGTGGGTATTTCTCATCTCTGCCCACTGATTCCTGCCACTTCTGCCCATTTGCTGCATTCTTTGCTGTCCCTCTGCTATGGCCCCTCTGAGGCTTCCCACTCTTGCAGTCGTGACTTGGGTGTCACAGTCCCTGTGCTCCTGTGCTCCTGCAGCCAAATCCCAAGTCCCACCCTCAGAACAAGAAGGCTTGAGTGTTTTTCTTGTAAATGCACAGTAGTTTTCTTAATGTCAGCTAAAAAAATGCTTTTTTCCTCATGCTTTGTTCTCAGAAATGACTGAAATATTTAGGCCCAAACTTTAAAAAATGTGTTTGAAGAAGAATTTAGGCTTGGTTTCCCTCAGTCCTGCTTCTGGTCTTTGTTGTTACTGTCTTAAAGGGGAAAATGGGCAAATGTAATAGAATTGGGAAAGGATTGAGAAGAGCTAAAAACAGGTCAAGCTAATCATGCAGTCTGTGTTCTATATACATAAAGAACTTAAGGTGTTTATATTTCCCCAAACAGTGCTTGACAGCAGAAAGCATTTATATGCTATCCAGTATCTGTGAAATCTACCATAAGTGCTTTTATAGGATGATTTAGCATCAATAATAGTTCCATTTCATGCCAAAAATATTTATACGTTATGATTGCTACAACCTATGTATTAATCCAGGATAGAAGAGAAAGTACAATGGGTGAGAGAAGCTAGGACACTGTTTCCCTTGCAAGCATGCTAGGGGCCATGGAGTGCTGTTAGATCCCAGAATTTCAGGTGAAATGGACCTTTTGTCTGATCCAGTATGGCAGCTTGAACAAAAGAGAGATTTTGATGAAGCAAACAAGGATAGACAGAAAGGGTCAGCTCCTTGAAGGTGGGGTAATAGCCAGGGAGGGAGGTAATGGCACTACACTCCTTTTGATAAAGGCTCCGTGAGTGAGGCTTGAACTTAAGCAACGCGGTAGCTCTGCTGACTCACAGCTCAGGACCTAAAATCCTGGAGGCTAGAGGCCTGGACTGGGAACACATTGTTAAACTGAAAGGAAGGTGCCTTCTAATTTGATGTGATGGTAAGCATCCTCATTTCCCCAGAAAGATGTGATGAAGTAACCAATGTTGTGTTGCAGCATACCTAACTTACTCCCTCTCTCCAGTGGTTTTTATATCTTTTTGTCAACAGGATGTATTTTGTGGCTCTGCTCTTCGTTTACACATACAAAAGGGCAGTTTATATTCCCTCTGTAGGACAGTCCCTATTTTATAGGGCCAGCTGCTTGCAAGAAGTTTTGGAGAGTAAAACTAAATGAATAATTTCATACTAAGTCACAAAAAAATACATGTGAAACATATTTTTTCCACTCTGACTTTAATTTACTTGGTCACAATGTCACAGGGGACTAATTTTGCCATTTTCTAGAGGCACGATTACATTATTGTGGTGTATGTCTGTCTGGTTTTATCAGCCGTGTATGGCATCACATCAAATAATATGAAGTGACATGAGAAGTAGAGTCCAACGGGATGCTCTGGGAGAGCCTCTGAGCAGAGATGTCATCTTTAATGCATCTACAAGAAGTTTTGGAGTGCACTTTTTTAATCTTCACCATTCCCCGTAATTAGTGCGCCCAAAAGATCCTGCTCCTACTGTGATGGTCCTGGGAAACACTTCATACATTTGCTGCCCATAAATGTGGGCCATGTCTCTTGAATTATGATGTCTAGAGGGGAAAATAACCCTCTGAAGATGTCAGTGTCTTCTTAAAGTAACCACAGAGACATCCAGAACCTCTTCCTTTACGGTGTCTCTTGCCTTAGCCATTTATGCAAGGTTTCGAAAATTAAAGTCCGTCTGATTTTTCTTCCTGTGATTCATGACCAGAGTCTGCCCAGCTTTCTGCCTGGGGCAAGAAGAGAGTCGTTGGCAGCTCTTTGGGCTGTGTGACTTGTTTGGGGATGTTTGTGAGGAGCATATGACCATGTACACCTCTCTCCTCAGGTCACAGGAAGCAGGCAGCCCCGAAAAGTGTAGAAAAGCTCTTCCCTTTATTTAACTGTCTTCCCTTTATTTAACTGTCATCTTTAAATACTACTGAGGAGGGGGAAGTGAGCAGCAAGGCAGCCCTTGCCCTCTCGGCAGTGGGGAGCAGAGCGCTGCTCCTTGGCCTCGTGTTGCCTGGATCCTGTGTGTTGGTGAAAGAACTACACATCTCTGCATAAGCTGAAGCCTGTCACAATTACAGTAAGATTTCTACCCTATCCCCGAGTCTGGGGGCCAGTGCCCCCTCTACCTCCATGTCAGACATCACATCTCCCCTAATGCTAATGGGGAAGGCTAAAATTAACCAGGAACGTAGAAGCAGCTCCCAGATGAACCATGGCCAGAAGCACATGATTAAAGACATAGCAGGCTGCAGGTCAGCTAAGGCTGCCAACAAGCCTCCTGAGCAGGAAGAAAGCACTTAGAACTGTCAAAACACTTAAAGGTATGATACTGCTTTCTGAGCTAGGCTCCTTTTTTTATTTGTTGCTTCTTCTTTTACCTAATTTTTTTTTCAGGGAATTTATGCTGCAAACAGTAGGTTCCTGAAAAAGATGCTCCGAACCTGGGTAGTGTTCTGAGTTTTTGAAGGATCAAGGCTGCAGAGTGACTGAAAGGGTTTACAGCAGGATCAGTCTGTGCTGCTCTCAGCTCTGGTGCTGACTCTCTCTTTTCTCTTAAGTTTCATCAGGTCACTTAAAACCTGCTGCAGCTTCACTGCACTTAAAACATTTTTCAGATTGAGAGCCTTCTCTCCTAAGTCTGAAATTTCTAAGAACTACATGACTCATTAGAGGTATTGTGCTAAAGGCAACCATACTTGGAGTTAATGACTGCATGAGATCAAACATGTTACAGTCTTTCCCTTTTTCTTTATTTTATTTAATTTGTGCATTTGAATTGCTTGGGGAAGGAATCCTGGCTCTGCTGATTTCTGAGTATTTTCAACCGCAGTAATACCAAAATATTGCCCTTTGGGTATAGAAGTTATGAAGTTTTGTCCAGAGAATCATTGTGTTAGTAACTTTTCCTATTTCTACATGTCTTAACACAGGAACAGAGGAAACATTTGCACTTCTT
>VYZQ01054157.1:0-61647 GCA_013400655.1 Mystacornis crossleyi | reverse complement strand
AAAAAAAAAAAAAGAAAGTGAGATTTTTTTAATGCTCTATGGTTAAATAGTCTGCCTGAGGTGGAAACAATTCTAGTATTGCTATTAGAATCTAGTCTCAAACACAGTAAATCTGAAAAGATTTATGTTGAGTAATCAAAGTAAGAGTATAACAATCCATACTAAAAACACTAAAGAGTGTGGCATTCAGGGAAACCTCACAAAATAAAAATAGGCAACAGATAAGGAGACAAACAATTCCAAGCACTAAAAGGACATTGTAAAGAAAATGTATACTTGTAAAGCATTTTTCTGGGAACAGGTTTCCTGTAACAAACAAGCAACCTGCAGCTCAGATCTAAAAAGAGAAAACAGAGCATCTTCCAACCTTGCTATAGTGGTGGTGTGAGAATCAGCTGGGTAACCTCTCAGCATTGAAAACAGCTGATCAACAGTGAAAAAAAAATTGACATTTTATCAAACTATTATTACAACAGAGAAATGATTTTATGATGTCTCCCTGGGATCACATATTACAGTTAACATTAATATTTTCGCAAATTTGTTAAGCTCCATAAATGGCCTAGAAATGCTATAATATGTTGAAATTTTCATAGATATATAAATTTACAATATTTATATTGACGAAAATATTCTAATGCATTCCTGATTTCAGATGAAAAGGAGTAGATGAATTTTTTCCTTCCACAGAAATGAAGCAATTGTCTGCATGGTAAAACAATTTCAAATGCTCAGCATCATGGGCACAAACAAACTAGTCATCTGCAACTGATCTGAAGTCAGCTTGTAAGGAAATTGGTCCATAATGGCTGGTCAACGACCTTGCAGGTGATATCATAAATCATAGTGCAAGCAGGAGAAGTGGTGAGAACACTGAAGCAGAGGTAAAAATTAGAAAAACTTATCTAATCAGACTCTGTGACTTGAAGCCACAGAGTCTCCTTCTTCCTAGGATGGCATAGACTTCTATCTTGCTTTCAGTGGAATAAGTTTTATGAATTTCCATTTCTTAGCGTGGATTTTTTGGCAGTGTTTTCATTTTTGCATTGCGAGTAGGATCCCTTACTAAGCCCTTGCTGACCCCTTTTGTACTTTCCCTTCCTGTTTAAGATCTCCGCCTCCTTTATTTTCCTGAACACTTTCAAATATTTACCACTAGGTGCACAACCAGATGTGCAGCACCTGTACTCATTCTCTGAAGATAGACTTCCAACAGATTTGCTCATTTAGTGTTCTTATCCATCACAGCTAGAATGTACTTAGCTCTTAAGGGATGGCAGAGGTATAAAAGGCACTGTAGGATAACTTTGTGATTCGCTAGGACCAGCAAAAGGGCTAACTTAAGCTACTATTGTTCTTTTGAAAAAGAAGTGTTTTATTATTCATCTTTCAGACTATGGAAGTAGAAAGCAGTCCCCATCATCAGAGGAGCTACAAAGGTTTTCCACACGAAAACTTAATAGACGTCTCCTTGTTTAGTAACTAAATCNAGCAGTCCCCATCATCAGAGGAGCTACAAATGTTTTCCACACGAAAACTTAATAGACGTCTGTCTCCTTGTTTAGTAACTAAATCTATAGTAAGAATATATGAAAAATAAAATTCCACTATATGGCAACATTCCCGAAGAATATGACATGAATGAGAATGAGAAATACCTCTTTTACAAAGATTTGGGCAATAGTAAATGCTAATAGGATTTTAATGGTCCTAAATTCATAGAAATTTGATGTAGACTTCTATTTTGTTGTTGTAAATGCATATTTTTTCTTGTTTATTTGCTGAAATACAGATTTCCACGTATAGTTTTATGATGCCAAAGGCTGTCAGTTTGTGCATGTAACAGTTGATGGCATCAAAAGGAAAAACATTCCCTTACCTCAACCCCACAGGGGGTGTTTTTCCAGGTCTTAGGGAGCAGCTAGCCATTCTGAGGGAAGGGGAGGACTCTTTCTGGGTAGGAAGCCCACAACATCTTAGTAGCTGCTGCCAGTTAGATATGATTCCCACACTTCATCCCCGGACTTGACATGCGTGAAAACAATGAGTGCGACACTCACGGCCGGAGAAAATATTAGCCTTGTCATATGAAACTGTATTTGACTTTGAAACCCTGATCCAGACACTATGATTATGCCAGAAAATAAAATCTTCCATTTTCTTGCCAACATTCCTGGCTGTCAGATACTTTAGACAGCAGGAACCTGGAGCCCCATTATCTACGTGTTTTATAACTCCCCTATGGTTTGAGGTAGACTGAAGGGGTTCACACCTTTTCACTTCACACCTCAGCTGTCTATTATTTTATTTGCTCCCCTGTATCCAGGTGGGTACTCCTTCACTGAGAGTAGTATTACTTACAGAGCCCTCATTTCTTTGAATTGACAGCTCAATTGCATGGATTCTTTATCGAGGAGGATGGGAATCTTTGGCCAAGGTTCTTCATTCACAGGTGATGCAGAGAAGGAAGCAGGAAAGCATCTCTCTGCAGGTGTTTTTCTCTCTTGCTCATTCCCGGACATCTCCCGTGGGGCAGGAGCAGGATGCTAGGCAGGATCCTCACTCTGACCCCATGGGGCTGTCTCTGCTTATGACTTGGGTGTGAGTCACTTCATTTCCAGTTAAAACTGCCTAGTTCATGTAAGAGCCTGCTTATTTCTTGCTGGTGTGTCATCTTGACATGCTGAAATGCTACCACCAACACTACGATGTCTCCACAGGACCTTCAGAAGAAGGTCAGGGACATCCAGCTGGCACAGCGTGCTGAGTTTCCCTGCTGAACACAACAAGGTTGCGGTTTGATTAGGTATTCAACCGTCTATTTTTGGTTCCATTTTTGTCAGCAGGAGCATTATTTTTGCTGATAACCTCTCATCTGGGCAGAATCTTAGCATAACTCTCCCCAGGCTGATTGATGACTTCCTGGAGCTGGTGTTGCAAAGCCGTCTGCTGAACACTGCTTCCTCCAGAGGCTCTGCCAGAGCTGCTTGGGCTGTAAATGGATTGTGTACACAGGCAGCTCAGGAGCTGCAGTATGCTAACATTTTATGGCTGTTTTTTCCTTCTCATTATGTCTAATACTAGTCATCCAGGTGCTGTGGGCTTTCCCTCCCCCAGTTGTCTTGGTTGCATGAACTTGTTAGGAACTGTTTATCTGACACTTTTATTACCAGGATAAAAAATTGCTACATTTGGGGGTTTTTTTTGTATTTCAATGTAGCTGTACCCTTCCAGAGGCACTAACAACTGTACTGCTGCAAGAGTATTTTTTTCCATCTTTAATTTGGATTATTTCCATCCTACATCTGCTATTTACTTTCAGAGTCATGGTAAAGCTTGAAGTTCACATAAGTGATAAAGATCTGTATGAACGGATCTAATCAAAATTTCTTCTAGAACAAACTATGGAGATCATGCTGACCTTCCCAACCAGTCATCCAGAAAATATGTCTATGGATTCAAGTAATTTATTAGTCTTGGCTTTTATTTTATTATTTTGTATATTGCTCACCACAAAATTTTCTCTTGCTAAACATGAGATCCTGCTGGGGATTTTGGTAGCTCTGCTCCACTTCTGTTCTTGTATGATTGAAATACACTGTTGTTTTTCTTCTATAAATGTGAATCTCTTTCAGTTGACAGAGGATTTTGTAGCACAGAGATTGCTGCATCCAGTAACTTGATCTGGATTCCATGCTCTTACTCATTCCAGCTTGTTAATGCTATCTGCTGGTTTTCAGAAAAACACTTTTAGCTTTTATTTCCTGTCAGATCAACTTCCAGCCCCGTTTACTGCCTCCATCAAAAGTCTCTGAAATGCTACTGTCTAAATGTCTTGAGCTATAGTATAAATAGATCTAGCACTTTGTTTATAAACATGCCTTTTTGCACAGACCACGGGGAAAGAAAAGCTATAGAGGCATTTTGAAAAAACAGTCCCACTTAGACCCATGCATGTTTATTCAAGAGTCTAGGCTCCTTCTGGAGTGTATGATAAACAAATACCTGATTGAATGAGATTTACTGCATGAGCATCTCCTATGTGCTGTGAAAGGATGTAGCAAATAAGAACAGAAAGTCCCATCCTGTGTGGTGTTTGTTTGAGCAACACCACTTGGACGAAGGAGGCTTATTGCTCCCCAAATCTCACCACCCCTGTAGGGCTGGAAAGGATGGCCAGTCTGTGGGGGGGAGTTGTGCTGCTGCCCTCTCTGCACCCTGGTCCTGGGGTCAGCTGGGAGCCTGACCCCAGCCAGTGACTCCCACGGCTGAGGAGGGGTGTGTGAGTGTGTGTGTGTCTGTGTGTGTGCAAGGACCCCCAAGCATAATTCCCACCTCTCCGTGTGGAGGGCATGTATTTCATCATGGCCTTAGATTGATTCCAGATGAGCGGAGACAACTACAGAGGAAAGACTGTTTGCAAAGAGGGTGATGCTAGAAATGGACTTTTTGCTTGGATAGCATTGCTGCAGGCATGCTGAGCCCAGTCTCTGTGCTGGAATCGGGGAGAAGACGAGGTGTGAGCTGGTGAGCCACTCGCTGCAAAGCTCTGTCCCAGAGTTGTCCTCTGCTCTGCAGCAGCTCACCCAGAAATTTATCTCTGGATCAACATTCCTTCCTCCCTAAAAAGCAGAAAGAGAGGATGGACACCATGGTGGCATGGGCTCTGAACCATGCCCGTGCCATCTGCTGGGCTGCCATCAGCTGACAATTATGTCTTTTTAAATGAAAATACTTTAATGAAGTGCTGTTAAATAGATTTTCGGGGGTACCCCAAGGCTCTTTCATTTAGTGTGATCATGATGAGGAAAGAATTGCCCATGGCAGCAGTCAGTAGAGGCAGAACCATTCAGATGCGGGGTGAGGGGTGGCTGTGTGAGGGGTGGTGCAGCCAGGGAGTGGGCTCTGGAGGCTGCAGGGTGTCACAAGCTGCCTGTGACTCAGTACAGTTGCATTGCCACAAAAAAAGCAAACGTCCACTGCCTTTATAAACAGGCACATATCCTGTGAGAAATGTGAAGTAATCCTTCCGTCCTGCTCCACATGGATAGTGCCTCAGCTGGAGTACGGCAGATGATGCATTTCCAGAGGGTCTGGAGAAACTGGAGTTAGTCCAGAGGGCAGCAGTGGGGGAGATCATGTTTCTGAGCCCTGTGATCACTGAAGGGAGGATGGATGAATTAAATCTACTGTTGTCCTCAAAAGGGCCCTGGTGAAGGACCAGGCTGCAGCCTTAAGGAATGCATAAATGTTACTGGGGCAAGTCTGTCCTCCTTGTCATCTGTAGGAAGGACATAAATGACTTTGATTTCAGCCAATAAAATCCAGGTTAAATGCTGGGAAAAACTTTCTCTTTGGGGAGGAAGGAAATGGCTCCCAGGTATAAATTCTGTGACAAGGCTGCAAAGTCACCAGCTGAGTGCCAACGTTGGTCTCCATCTTGGGAGGACCAGAAGGCAGCAGGGACCCTGGCCACTCTTCCCTTCTCCAAGGCACGGGATGCTTGCCAGGCACCTCCCTGCCCACCTAGGACAGCCCCACTGACTGCACCAACCCCCTGACAGAAAGCAGCCATTCCACTTCTATCTGTACTGACCTCAACTTCACAGCACAGATTTTGCTCTTCCTGAAGGAGTTATGTATTACATCTTTTCTAAAAGGGAAACCTCTTATAATTTCATTGCAGATTTATTCTTGGGCAAAGCTGGATATTACAAACTTTCAAAACAAATTAATGTCAGTGTTGCAATTCCAGATTGTTTCTGTTTCTCCTTTGAGGTGTATTATGCCTGGCATTTTAATGACTCCAGTTAATAACCAAATTTTTGTTCAGCATGTTTTGGCTTTTGTTCAGAAACACAAAAATATTAAAATGTGTCATTTAAAGGAATTTTGTAGAAGCATAAACTGTGTTCATCTACTTTAGAGCTTGGGAAGTTAAGAACTTCCATATGTCAAGATGCAGCCCTGGATCAGAATATAATGTTATGTGTTCACAGCACATAGAAATGGTAAAGCACTGGAATCAATGTCTGGGAGAATTCAGCATTTGTTTCAGGTGAACTGCTCAGTTAAAACCCAAAAATATTCTTGGCAAGGCTCTAATAAGCATGATGGTTTCAGGTTAGACCTGCTGCAAGTGCCAGAACACGATGAATTTCATTCATTTTTCTTGAGGATCCTGGAAAGAGCATCAGCACAAAACATTTTCCTTTTATCTTTTTTTTCAACTGCATTTGATAGTTACAGTTTCCGTTTAGACTGACTCTGGCATTGGATAACTCATAATGGGAATTCCATGGCTTTGGAGAAAAAAAGTTTTACATGGAAATTTTAGATACCCCTGTGAAGTGGATAGTTGAAGAGCAGCTGCAGTAGCTTTTCATATCTAATTGAATGGGGTTTTATTAAATGTAAGCACAATCCCCAGAAGTTCAGTACTGGGAAATGAGGCTCAAAGCTGTTCATCAGAATAAAGCAAAGGCTGCTATCTGCATCTCCCAGCAAACTGGGGACACATGGCTGAAATCTTGCATCAGTTTGCTGAAGCTCCCTCCGAGGAAGTTTCTCTTCCCAACAGTGGAAGCCACTTTGTTTTCTGATATCCTAAATCAGAGCAGCACTTCCAAGCACAGATTTGTGTAGTCAGAGCAATATTTTGAAAGAACTGGTCTGCCACTCAGAGAAGTGTTTTACAAGAGAACATGTTTTCACAAAAACACTTCTTTGATAAATATATTTTCAAGGTTGTGGGTTTAAGAGCTTGCTTACTTTGTAAAAGTATGTTATTTGTGTGGATTTTTTTTTTAGAGAAAAGTGAATGTTCTTCTCATATTGAGAAGTGCTGTTTATTTATTCATCCATCCAAAGGCTAAAGTATTTGACCCAGCATAAATATTTTGGCTGTAAAGATGCCACAAACATTTATGGAAAATTCTCTTTGGGTACCTGAGATTTGTGTTTCCCTGGAAAAGATGATCTCCAGCAGATCTGTGGTTCATGTGATGCACTGCAAGCACATGACTGCCATGAGGAGTTACCATCTCTTGTTCACAAAGAGAAGAAAACACACTGTTGTGTGAGGAGTGTGGCTTTCCTCTGAAACCTAAATAATGTGCAAAAATGACAGCATCCCTCTTCTCAGTTCAGATAAAAAATATTTCTTATTTCTTCAACTGCAAAAACTTTGGCCATTTTAGGTGAAAAATTTTCAAGGGCAGAAGGGATGAATAACCTTTTCCTGATGAGTTCTGAAATAAATTTTTGAACCACATGTAATAAATATTTTATTTAGCTGCTGCTGCTTCTTTGGTGTCAGTCCAGAGCAGATGCTCACAAGTTTGCTTCCTGCTGACTTCTTGAAGCATCATTCATGGGGTTTTTTGCATCACTTTTTGCCCCTCGGAAGGAACAGTCATATCACAGTGACGTAGAAGTTCCTCAGATAATTTTTGCCAAATATGCCTTTGTTTAATTTACGGAATTTCAGTTTCTATTAAATTCAGAAAAAATGATGAATTTTGGAAGCAAAATAGCTATTTCTCGTTAGGCAGCCAGGAGCTTGTTTCGGGCCACAGAATAAAAATAATGCAATGAGACTAATTGCATTGTTTAAATTATGCAGTGTGGATTCCTTTTATTAAAGCTTTACTTTGGATCTTTGGATGTCTCTGACTTGTTCTGGATTATGTGGCCTTCCTACATCTGACTTTTTTTTTTTTTTCCCCGAGCTCCTCTTTGGGAGAAAAGGTTGTTTTCATTTGTTTCAAAACTTAAAGTGTTATCTTTTAGATATCAGGACTTCTGGGAAAGTCAGGCTCTCATTTAGGTCATTAACATCCTGTTACCATCCCTGGAGCCCCCCAGACTGTATTCTGTGTTGCTGCCTCCAGCCTGGCAGCCAGTGATGTGTTCCACCAGAGTACACCAAGCCCTTCTTTGGGAAACCAGGCACCTCTCAGCATATTTTGTGCCAACAACCACAAAACAGCAAAAAGTAATGAGCAAATGTGATGGGGTGACACTCCATCACAGTGTCAGTTCTCCCCCAGCATCACTTCCAAGGATTCGTGTCAGAGAGAAACCAGTTGGTCCCAAATTATAGCACCAAGACATTTCTGCAGTGTTGTATAGAAATTTAGGCTTCACTCAAATACTTTCTAATCTAGAATTTTTCTGTGTTTGACAACAAAAATTAGGTTGTTTTCCCTTTCTTAAGATCTTTGCAAAAATGTTGCATTCCTGACAAATGGCTGAAGAGCTCCACTAAAAGACTGTGGCTACAAGTCTGAAAACTTGCATTGCTCCTGAGCTAGCTGGCAGCCTCAGCTTGCTTAGTAACCTGTCACCAGAGCACAGGAGGCTCTTTTCTGAGTTTCACACCCATTCTTTTCTTTTCACTGTTGTTTATCTCCAGTGCTGAATGCATAGAAGGGATGATAAATCACTGCAATTTCTGGTATTTCATAAATAAATGTATCGTTGATGCTGTATGTACTTCCATTTTGTGGAAAGATTGCTGCTCAAAATGAGAGCAGGTCAAAAGTGCACAGAAACAATCTCAGGGTTAAAAACAAAGTAAATAAATAAATAGCAGAATCTGTTGACTCTGGTGTGCAGAAGTGCACATCTGAACTCCCTGTTGTATGCATGAGGTGTTTCCTCACTTACCAGATGGAAAATTTTGGAAGAATTTCCTGTGGTGACGCATCTCACATCAGAGCTCAGCAGATAATAACAGTGAAGAGGGCTGTGACTTGGGATTAGCACTGTGCATGCAGGGTCCTGTTCTAGTGGGACTTGCTGCACCAGTGATGCTGCAAAAATTTAAGGAGCCCAGAGCAAGCACCACCAAAATGTGTAAACATCAGTGAGAAGAAAAAGAAAAGAATTGAAGGAAAGCAATCCTTTTATGTTTCCTATTCTTTTCCTTCAGGATATCGGTCACACAGCAAGCAGAGCAGACAGAAATCAGCAAACAAGTGGAAGGTGCCTTAGATGGGTAGACAAGAGCGGCACAGGCAGCGGGAGGAGGGAAAGAATTTGAATTTCCATGGTGTCAGGGTTAAGCCTTCTGTCCTGGGCCATGGCCTTGTGGATGAGCACCCCAAACCTGTTGTGGGGAGCAGGAAGCTCCTGTGGCTGTGGGGAGGTCAGGGTTCTCTGCAGCCGCCTCCACTCCCTGTTTTGAGGGATGGATGCAAGTCAGCGTGCTCAGTAAAGCACTAAGCAGGTGGAAGGTGGAGCCTGTAAGGAGCCCTTAACTGCTGGAAATGGGCTGACTCAGAATATTATGGGACATAATAACAAGAGATAGCGAGAAGTAGGAGCGTGGTAAATAACACGGACTATTCCTGTGAAGGAAAGCAGTGAAAGGCTCACTGCCTCCAACAGGAAGGGAGACATACTTCACCACGGTAGTGGTTAGGTTATGTAGCAGGTCTTTTCCATCTCTGATTTCTGAGATCATACATAGCATACCAGGCATGTTACCTATAATTAGGCATACCATCAGGCACCATTTACCCAGGGGTGTGTCTTGGCTCTGCTCTTTCCAAAGTTATGCAATCACCTCCATTAGGCATAGCTCCTTGAGCACAAGCATCCATGACTCATGGAGGGCTGTCTACCTGTCCAGCTGCTCACGGACTCAATTAAACAGCGTCACGGAGCAAAACACGGGGTCCATTTGCACCGCAGCATGCCATGGCAGCCTGGTGCATGGCGTTACCTTGTAAAGGTGCCAGGTCTGGACCGTGGTGGGAGGGGGGTGGCACCCCCCTGCATGTGGGAAGCTAGATCTTGCTCCAGCACTATACTGACAACATCAGGCTTAATACAAATAATGCTTTACCTAGAAACCTAAAAGCAAAACAAAACAAAACAAAACAAACAAACAAACAAACAAACAAAAAAACTAAAAAAAAAATTTTTTTAGAAAAAGCCTGAAAACTAAAAAGTAGAGTGGAAGTGATGATGTATGCTAAATACTGTCCTTTTTAGAGGCCTGATCTTTACTTGCTTTGATTTCAATGCTGGTCTTTATCAGTGTCATTTTTAATGTTGCACACTTGGATGGCTGAATAGCCGCCATCCCCAGCATGATGTAGTGGATGGTGCTAAGACTCCAGCCTAATACTTGAGACGCCTTGGTTTTATTCCCTTCTTTGATGGCCTAATCCCAGATTCATCCCAGCTAAATTTAGGAACTGTCTGAAGTAGGAGCTTTGCTTCCTTTCCGGAGGAGCCAAGGATGATGCTGGACTGTGGTCTCTCTGTGCCTTGTATTCCTCAGAAGCTGGGGAGGGGGCTGAGGAGGTTGGGTAAGGGTTGGAAAAATATAAAGAGACTGGAAAAGAAGAGGGACTACTACCAGGCACTGAAGTGAAGGACTAACCCTCAGGTAAAAGTCATCAATTTTCATCTCTGAAGTAGGAGAAATGGTCTTTATATCAAAAAAAGGGTGAGGAGGAATATATGGAGCATAGTGAGGCATGTTGATGAGAGAGTAATGGGGAGAAGGGCAGGGAACTTTAATTTGGAGACCAGCCCCAGCCCTTGTTCATGCACCAGTGCTGTGCACCAAGTAACTCCTGAGGATTTGAACAATGCTAGCCTTCCCTTATGGACCTGTCAGGCCAAAGCTTGGATTCTCTGTTTTAATTAGAAAACAAAGTGACAGGCAAGCTGCTGTATTTCCATAGACCTCTGGAAGAGGCTTGGAGGATGGGGTGAACCATACTCAGGGGAAAAAAGTGCTCACAGGGTTGCCAGTTGCAGTCCTGCTTGGTACATCAGCTTACACTGGAAGTGCCCTCATGAAAGAGAAGAAATGGTAGACTGGCAGATGTTGTGATGATGGATGTATGAAGATTAGAGCAGATGTGGTATTCAAGACTCTGTAGTACGTGGGTGCATATCATCACCAGAACACGTAGAGAAAAAAATCACAGGATTCCTGTAAGCAGATGTTACTGTACGGAAGCGGGCTTCTTTTCTTGCTTTGTTTTTTTGTTTGTTTGTTTTGGTGAGTACAACAAGTATGTGATTACATGACTGTGGTAACGAGCAGTGGATTCTAATGACCACAACAAATTAATCCTTACAAAAGCTCTATGAGTAGAATCATTATTATTAATGCTGGCAAAATTCTTTCAAGGCAAAGCATAAATAGATGCAAGGTGTTTACATTACCATTCCAGATATTTGACAATGAACAGCCCCATGGACATGCATTTGCTCTCACCATCTCCTCTGGAGCACGTCACAGATGAGGAGTGGACAAAGTGTTGCACTGACCCTGAGGATGACTGTTGACTTTTAGGAAATGTCGTCCTACATCCTGTTGTAAATTTGTTGTGGTTTTTGATGCCACTGGTTTCCTTTATTTTTGTAGTAGGAAGCCTGGGGGATTTGAAGTGTGTCTAAAGTTCTTCTATTTATTTGTATCTTGGTGGACTTTGGCTGTAATATGCAAAATAGCTTTATATGAAACAAATTACAAAAACATANAAACATATATAATTACAGAATATATATATATATATAAAAAATCACAAATTATCAAAAAGTTGTCACTCTACATAGGAAAGAGAAAAAGAAAGACGTGTGAAAAAAAAGGGAAAATTAAACATGCCTGGCAGCTTCCCTGTGGTAGATCCATCATCCAGAAACCATGCTAAAATACTCTGTCGTCCTCTCCCTCTGTCACTATTTTGTTTCTCTACATTCCTGAATTTTTTTTAACTGTTTCATGATTTCTTTCCCATTCCTAACATGAGTTTCTTGAAAGTCTTGTAGTTAAGTTGAGAGTAAAATCAGATTCAGGAGAAAGATCTTATTTAGTGACACAGTATGTGAAATGTCCCAGTAGCCCGTGAAACTTGGTGAAGCTTCCTTCTTGGGGTAGAGCTGTGCTTGGAGCAGCCACAGGAGGTAGTGGCCCACTCCTGAGCTGCTAGATTTTCCCCTGAAGGAAGATTCAGAAGCCTGACAGGTGGGGCAGCATCCTGCTAGTCAGTACCAGCTGTTACCCAGTCACCCCTCCAGGCAGTGGCATCCTGAACACTTCACACTGCCTGGACTTGGTCACTTAATTGGAGAGAGGGACTGGTTGGAATTTGCCCTCAGCTTCCTGAGCTTGTCTGCACAAATCTCTCCACTGTCCTTGTCCCTGCTGTGGATCCCCAAGTTTTATCTTTAAAGTGAGATAAAATGTGTTTCCAAGGCTTAGGGTGACTTGTCCAGGCTACCTTGATGGGTCATTTGGTCAAGCACGATGGGGGCAGATGTGTTTTGTCAGCACAGCTGCTGCCCTGGACAGGCTGGTGTGCTCCTCAGTTCCTTGTTTCTTGAAAAAAGTGGTCTGTGATTGTTCAGGAAACATTCTGGACCTTATGAACAACAACTGGAAAAGAGGCAAGGGATACTTCTGTTTTATTTATTTACTCATGAGCTCCCAAAGTGGCAGTGTCACCAGGAGCACTAATGAGGTTTTTTGAATGTGGATTCAGAGAATGCTTTGGGGGTTTCATCCAGGGCAAGGATGCCATCAGTGTGAGAGAAATTTTAGTCTGGGAGTGAAGGCATGTGTGTGCGTGTCCTGAAAAATTCTGACCAAGCTGCTCAGCTTTTGAAAAGGGTGATGAAGGGAATCTGAAGATTACAAGCACTTGCCTGGGAAATAAAACTCTCAAGCCTGGACACACACCCTGTGGCATATAGCTGTTAACTAGGTGACCTACCAAGTTTTATAGTACGTTCCTCATTGCTGGGAGGTTTTGAAACCGTGAGTTGATTTTTAACTAAAATGGGTGTGTTTAGTTCAAACTGGCATTAATTCAGGGAAGCCTTCTCACCTGTGTAGTAAGGCATAACAAACTGGATACTTGTGCTAGTCCTTCTGATTTGTGAATTTATTAATATTTTCTCCAAATAATATGTTCACTGGATATATTTCACAGATTGCGAAAGATGTTCTGCATGATTGTAAAAACTTGTTGTGGTCAGCAGTTTGCAGCGATTTTTGAACAGGAATGCATTTTCCTCTAAAGTACTACTAACTTCCACCCCCTCCTCTTCACCTCCACCCTGGCTTGTGAATTGGTTCCAATTTCAAATACTTAATCAGGGGAATTTTTTGAGTTTTGTATTCTGGGCAAAATTCATAGATTGCAAGCTTTCTGTGATTCACTTTATTGCAGCAAGATTCTTTCCAGAAACATTATACTATGTGTTGCTGTTTTGTGACTGGGACATGTGGTAAATCTACTTCAAGAATGAGTCAGTGCCAGATTCCACAACACATTTCTATGCTGTCATGCACATAGAGGAAAATAAGAAACATCTGTCCTTTTTTTTCCCTAATTCATTAAAAAGAAATGTTATCAGTACAAACTATTATAGGTAGTAGAAGGTGATGCACAAGTGAAATAAAAAGAGCTTTTTGGAGGCATATTCTGGAGTTTATTAATAAAAAAGGCAAATCACTAAACATTATTTATTAATAATAAACATTGATGTTTAATATTCTGAATCTCTTTAGGAGTCACCGCTGTTTGTCTTGTGACCATGACCTGTGTTGATGTGGAATGCTATTATCAGGTTTCAGTGTCTGAAATCAATTGCAACTTTTCACCTTTATTGAAGCTCGCTGCTGTGTTTTTAAATATTGACTCAAATTTCGTATTTTAGAAATTATTACTTTTTCAAAATGTTTTATTGCTGTGTTGTTCTTTAGACCCTTCTTTGGGCCTAATATCTGTTCAGAGGGACACATACTTCCCTTCTGTTCACATTTTTCATTCAGAGCAGCTTCAGCATAACTGCAGAAAATTGTGCAGGGTCCTGAAAGTTAAAATTGCAAAGATACTACTTTTAGGTTAGCATAAAGAAAAACCAATTCATTTTGCTTTAAGAACAGCAGGCAGGATGAACAGCTTCATAGACCTTGCTCTATAAAAATTTTTCTATAAGCTCACAGGCAGTCCTCTCAATAAAGACAACAAAATTACTGTCATATTTATCATGCTGGGGTGTTTCAGCTCCATGAGATAAACTTGGCAGTGCTCTTGATCTGAGTACTTGGAAAGCATCCCTATACGTCTCAGTTTTCAACATTCTTGTAGATTAGGAATAAACTATCTCTCTTTTTTCACCCTTTGTATTTCATATAGTGATAGTGCTTTCCCTGAGTGCTTATAACACTTATTTTTTGGAAAACAGCATGCATTTTTCTGTACAATGTTGGCTGATAACAAAACAAGACTGTACGAGTGCTCTTCCCTTAGATTAACAAATCTCAGCCTAAACAAGATTGAGAGAGTAAGGGTTGAGTTAAATATTTTAGTTCAGAGTTCCTTAATAAACCTAGGCAGAAATTTAATATTCTTTGGAGAAAAGGCTTTATCACAACAAATTATTTCTACTGGGGGAAGACAGGCCATAGTTTTAGAAGCCTCTGTATCACCTTAAAAATATAATAAAATATTTTAAAACTAAAAATTACTTTGTTTCAAAATGCTTTACAAATCTGAACACGAATATTTCATCTTCCTAACTGAAATGATTTCTTTCGGTTTACTGAAAACTTTGAAAAGTAGCTATAATTTGTTTTAGCAGAACTGTAATCACCCAGATAATCAGTGACATGCATCCCCCCTTGACTTCATATTTATAGCTCTGTCAAAATTACAGGAAGGTATATAATTGCAAATATTGTTAAAATATTTTTCACTTATTTTTTCTAATTTTGCCTGGGCAGGGTTTGTCTTAACTGATACTTGCTCCCATGTCACTTTGTCACTTCTTGTGACACTGCTGCCTTTGCATGTGCATCAGTAATTAAAAAGTTGGATTGTGCTATTAACATTTAAGACCAAAAAAGTAATGTTTTTGAATAAGTATTAGTCAGGTGCAATAGATAATTTTCTTGGAATTTCCACTTTATATATGCCCTCCTGTTCTCCTGATACCTCATTAGGTACCTTTGCTTGTGCGTGGAGAGTGCCCAAGCATGCATTTCCTTTGCTCTTATGGCAATTTTAGTTGTTGGTGATCATGACAAATTGAAATCTAGCAGTTTAGTGAAGATTCAACAAGACAGGAATGTCAAGAGTGCACTAGCTTGTTTTTAGGAACACTATCAATGCTCCCTTTATCCTGTGGGAACAGTTGTGCCTTTGTTTTGGTGGTGCTGTTTTTTGGAAGATGAGTGAATAAGAGACCATTGATACTTTTTCCCCCATAAAATCTCATGTGTGTCTTTTGCCTGACATGTCGTTCTCTGAAGTGTAAAAATAGTGTGCCACTTTGACTTTTACAAATCTGAAGTCCTAAAAATGGGGGAGAAGCAGTGAGTACCAACTCTGCAGGTCTTAATGGATAATTTTATCCTGAGACATAAAATGAGGCTACTCCCTGGCGAAACCAGGGAGCATCACTGCTGGGTTCCCTAGCCTCTAACAACTGGACACGTGCTGATGAAGGATGAGGTAATTTCCAGATGAAGGGTGGACAGTGCTGCAAGAGTAACGTTGGCAGGACAGCTGGTGGTGGGAATGGTCTCCTCACAGGTTGTTACCACAGCTGTGCTCCGTAGATGTCTGAGGTAGGTCCCACAGAGGGAAAGAGAAGGGAAGGTGGAGGAAAACAGTAAGTTACCGACAATCTGCTCTGTGTGTATGTATTTTTTTCATTCAGTTCTCCCTTTGGTTGTAACAGCACAGACTTTGCATGACAGATGGTTTATTGTTTCTCTACTGTAAGCTGCTAAAAAATTTCTGAGCAGAAACTCACAGTGCTCCTTTCAGAAAGGCACTTCTCAAGATCTGGGCTCTATCCCTGAGGGACCTGAGGTCTAAGTCACGTAGACCACAGGCAGGAAAAATTGGTGGTGCTTAATATGTAGAACTCAAAAATACATTTGCCACTTGTACTAAATCCTCTTTGATTTTAGTCTGGGATTCAGAAAACATAATGGCTTCCAGATATTGCCAGTATTAATATATAAAAATATTTCTTCCTTTGAGTTAAAGTGTTAGTTCAAAGGAATGGAAAAAAATACTGAAAATATAATCTTCCTGTAGAAGTCAATTCAAGTTTATAAGCCATATGACTACATATTGAGAAGAAGCACAGCATGTTTAGAAACATCCATAATGAACCTCATGCTTTTGTAGACAGTAAAGAATGTAAGCAAATTCAATTTTTTCAAGTAGTAGTTACAAAAGTGTCTCTAAATATAAATAGATGATATTTATGGAAATAAAAATAAAATATAAAAATTATTTCAGCTTAGATGCTGGTAAAGGTCTGGTCTATAGACACAGCAGAAAGTGGGTTGATAGATCATCAGAGGCCATAAAATATAGGGTCAGAGAAGGTACACTACATAAGGAATGGCTATTTAAGATTGTGGAATATGTCCTGTGAAAATTTCTTTCAGAATTCTCTGTGCCATAATGTAAGACAAAAGTGTGGCTCTGCCTGTTTCACTTTCAGCATAATATTTTTATGGATGTGGTATCACTTTAAAGCTCATCCTGTGGCTTTAATTCATCAGATGAAAGCTGACTAATCTTTATGTATATTTGTGGATATTTTAGTAGGCACAAAATAACATTATGCTTAATAACAACTTATTCCTTTATTTGTTTTGTTTAAAGATATAATGAATCTTCAAGGCCAGGTTTGATTAATAATAAATTTGTTGGTGGTTCTCATGCATATCCAGTATCTTACAGAATCATGGAAGAAAGTACTGGAAGTCCTGTCAGGTGCAGACTTGCAGACTTGCAGAAGTAAACAAACCCAAAATTTTTACCTTAAGAGTAAAAGAAAATATGTTATACCTCTGGCCCATCATTCAAAAGATTTTGTGGCATTCCTATAAATACAGAAAAAACTTTCAAACGTGGCCCAGCAAGAAGACGAAAGGGGACAATTAAAAAAAAACAACGAAAAACACCACCAGAAAAAGACAGCTTTTGAGTAGGCTGGTGTGAGGTACTGAACAAATGCAGAACTGGATCCCTAATACTTAGAGCTGCATCATGGAAAGGGCTGCAGAAAACAAGGCTATTTGTTTCCTCTCAAGAATCATGTGACAGTTTTCAAACCTTCCACAGTAGGTGAGATCCTGTCTCCACTGAAGTTAGTGGGGCTAGGACCAGGCTTACATTCTCATGATCTGATAAAAGTAATGCTGAAATTATTAAAAATCATATTATCATTCATGTTCTGGATCAGTGTTAGAACTTTGAGTGCTGCAATACCTTCTCTGTTTTCCTGTGAAGAGCCATTACTTGATAAATCTTATGGGATTTGAGGGGGTATTTTTGTTGCTTACTTTTCTTTAATGATTCCTCTGTCAACTCCCCCAGATTTGAATGACCCCCTCCTCCTTGGCGACCAAATTCTTGTTAACGATTTAAATGTATTTGGGGAATGGAGGAGGATTTGCAGTCAGCAAATCAGCTCAAGTTCACAAGCTCTTATTTTATTCCTTTTACTTAGAGCTTCATAACAAGGATGATTTATTTGCAAATGAATAACTTTAATAATAGGTTCTGAGTTACACAGTATATAGACAATCTTGACCCCATCTCTGCAGCTGTAAAAGTAACAGTGTGGGTGTGGTTGCCTGGTGGCTGGCCAGGATGATCCAGTTCAAGGGGGTGGATAAAATAACATTTACACTTACAGTAACTGTTTAAAAATGTAATTTGAGTTCTGCCAAATCCTTCAAGTTCATTTTGGGAATCCAGCTTGCTAAGGTTGCCAACACTCAACTCTTCTCACCCTAGCTTTTTTGCAAGTTATCTTCTTCTGCCAGATGCATTTTGCTGCAGTAATCTCACTACAGAGCATGAGGTTCCACCAGCCTTGCTCTGTAAATGGTTATGGTGGGACACTGCTTGCTGTCAGCCTGCCCAAGCAAGCAGTGACTGAGCCTGGCCCGTGAGACTCAGCATGGAGGGAGGACGCAATCCCAGAGGAAGTGTTCCACTTACAGACGTCTCTGTTTGTGTCTGCTGCAGTAAATGCTCCCAAGCCAAGTAAGGTCAGGCATTTGCTGGATCCTTGAGGAAGCATGTGGTGGAGAAGGTGGAGTTTTGGAAGATGGAGCTTGTCTGTCTGAGTCGGAATTGCAGAAGTGTTCCCAGGCAGCGTGGGCAATGGGAATCAGGCACCTTGTTCAACAACAGAATGAGGTCTTGTACACTTTTCAGTCTCTCTGCTTAAAAAGGGGCAAGTGTTGTCTGAAACAGTCAGATCACTCCAACTGGACTAAGTTCTCACTCTCCCAGTGTTCCTGCTAAGGTAGCACTTGTTTGAGGACACAAGGTGATCCTGCACCGTGGCTGGCACAGGCTGCCACACGTAGAGCTTTGCTGTGTCTGGTCCTTGCAGCCCTAACCTGCCCCACCACTGTGCTGAGCAGTTGTGAAGTGCTGTAGCGCTCCTGAACAAAAAGTGCAAGGCAGCATTTATGGATAGGAATAGCAATCACTTCCACTGGAATACTGTGAGCTGTGCTTACTTGTGTGAATTGATGGATTATAGGGTTTTTTAGACAAAGAGCCCATGCAGGGTGGTGCTTGGGCTGCTGCTGCAAAGAAAATTGTTTTTAAGAGTTTGCAGTCTCTGCTGATTGAAGGCCCAAGTTCAGAGCAGGCCCATTCAACCCAGCTTTTGAGACTACTCACAGAGTTCTTGCTAACACCAACATATTGCATGACAGCCTCCATAACCAATGCAAAATGGTTCACAGAGCTTAAGACCTTAGGGTCCACTGTCTGCCCTGCCTTTATTGTACCATCCTACTTCATCCACTTTGGGTAAAATATGGTTTTCTCATGTCAGCATCTAGGGTTGTACACATAACAGATGTAGAATCACCTCTTCAGTGACTTGTTCACATGGCAAATTATTGCCTTCACTTATTAAATCAACCTTTATGCCTTGAATTTGGCAAAGATTTTCAGGTGAAAAAGGTGTTGTGCTTTTTTCAGATTAAAGAGCACTCCTAGTACCCTTTCTTAGTGAAGGTACACACGTCCACACAGCCATCAAGTCAGCCTTGTTTTGTGTCTGGATCCTGCAGTGACAAGATTTGTGATCTTTTTTGTACATCACCTTCTCTTATCTAACACATTTGGAATACTTTGCTGAGTTTAAACAAGTTTGGCAGAGTGTAGAAGTCTCAAAGAAGAGATTTCTTGCTGGCTTGATGAAAAACTGGCCTGGGTAGAGGAGAGAGACTCAGAGAAGGGAGACCTCAGTTGTCGCACACTATTTGGCAGCACGTGGCACTCAGTGGGAATGTATTTACAGGCCACGTGCAGCACACATTAGTGGAGTCATAAGAAACACCAAACTGGGGAGAGTTTTCCTCAAGTTTTGTTTATGCAGCAGGAATTTTGCTGTTCATAGAACATTTTCCCTTTTTTAAATAAAAATAAATTATTTTTCACTTATTAAGCTTTTCAGTAAATTACATTTTCTTCTGCTCTCAGGTCCTCTGTGTCTTCTTGTCTTTCCCTTTTACCCTCTCCAGACTTTTCAAAACCTAAATTATGAGTACCAGACTGTGTATGAGGAAAACTCTTACTGATTTTAACAGAGTCTTTTTTACACCCTTACTTTCTCCTTTCATCACAACCTTCTGGCTTTTCTTGCCATAACTTTGAAAGATGAATGTTGCCTACCTGTCATGAACCCCAGCTAGACCTTGTAGCTGATGATTTTTAATGTGGTGTCTACACAGTTCTGCAGACAGAGGCTGTTTCTGACAACAGAGCCATGCTTGGCTCTGGACACAGTCTCTGGAATAATGTATGGAGTTATCCAGACCACTATTCAGGCACAGTGGTCTTCTCAGCAGAGCAAGAGGCTCTTAGTCAAATTAGTTTTAACTGATAATTATTTTTTACTGACTTCTACTGAAGTAAAATGCCATGGAACTTCTTTTCAACAGAGCCCACAAACACCCTGGAACAGAAAAGAAGTGAGCTAAAAATTACATCACTGATGAACCGCTTATAAAACAGCACTGAGAACAATTGTCATAACCTTTTGGAGTAAACCTGTTCACTTCCCGTAATACGCTGGCCTTCAGTTAGTCTGCAAGAGTGAAAAAAAGTGGCAGCTTGCCTGAGGTCCTACATACGTGGTGCCAGAGGGTCATGAGTGTCTTTAGAACCATTGCATGTGGACTTTATAACATCTATCTTTGCATTTAATTTTATTTTGAATTATATTTCCCTTACCAGGAGAATATTCTTAACAAGTTTAACAAAACTTGTTAAGAAGGTTCAACAAAAACCATTGGATAGTCCTTTATGTATTTCCTTTAAAAGTTCTGTTTCTATAGGAAACTGGGATGTTGGTTTTTAAAGGAAATTTATTATAAAAATCTTCAACACCTTTAAGTAAGGTGTGGATACTTCTTTTTCTCTCCACAAGCTTATACTAAGCTTTGACCAAATTAAAATGATTCAAACATTGAAATTTCCATTCAGTATCAGCACAGAATTTATAGAATCATGCAGCCAAAAATCTGGAAGACATTTACCAAACTGTACCCCAACCTTCAGCATTTGTAAGTCAGTTTAATCAGGCGGAAACGAGACTGTAAAATTGTTTAGACATACAAATAAGTGAAAACTAATTGTGAGGAAATTTTTCTATCTCCATTCACTAAAAAAATTCAATCAACAAGATGGGCTTAAGGTATCAATTGAAGCAAGCATCTAGGAGTATATTGTTTTAATCAGGAGATGGCAATTTCAATTGCTACTTTTGAATCTATTCCAAGGTTTTCAGTGTACTCAGACTGTTTCCAAAACACATTTTTAAATATTAGAGCTTCAACTCTGATTTTAAGTACTGCAGTTTGATGAGCTGGTCTGGTCTGGGGCTAGTAAACAAGTCTAGAACTTGCTGGATTTCTCCCAGCATAAAAATTGTCATCCGCTTACTTTTAATGTTGTCTGAATTTGTCAAGTCTGTCCTGCAATCTTTGTCTCTGGGATAACATGCAATGCAGTCATCTCATGGGAATATGGGAAGTTTTTCAGTTGTAATAAAAACATTCAAGTCAGCTTTTGGTGAAAAATCTTCCTTGTGGCTATAAAAGAGGTCAACTTCCCTGAAGCTAAATTTTCACAGCAATCTGCAAAGCTTTTGATATATCACTCCTGTTGAATTTTAATAGGGGTAGAGTGCTTGGGTTTGTATGCACTAAAGATGTTTGATTTACATCAAGACCATGGGTCTGGTTTTTTGAGCTTCCCAACATAGAACAGATGTACAGGTAAGAGCAAACTAGTATGTGTGTGCATACAAGACAGCATGAAATTGCCAGCTTTTGTGATTATGTTACTCATGGATTAAACTGGTCAAAAAAGATCTTTTCATCCACATGCAACATTCTTCTGGTTGTTAGGAAGATGTGAAGACATGTGAACAAAAAATATTCCATGCTGTGTTTAGGCAGAAAAAGATTTGTTCAGTTCAGAGACAGAGATGTTTTTTAGTACTTTTTGTTTGTTTTGGTAATTTTCAAACTTCTTTTTGTTCCTCTGCTCTTCTATAGCCTTTATCAACCCAACACATTCTAACATGATCAATTTAAATAATATTCACAAAAAACCCTACCCTTATTAACCATAACTAGGCAAACCCTAAACGAGGCAAAATGTCTGTTGGTTTTGAGAAGCCCTGTATTTCTCAAACCTTGCAGAGATTTTTATTTCTGAAGAGTCTAAAGAGCTTCTCAGGTGCAGACAGCACTACAGACAGTGCATGTAGCATGGCAGACAGCTTGTTGCCTCTTTATCCACAAACATATTTGGTAAAAAGTCTAAGACACCTGCTGTCTGAGCTACCAGACGCCTTTTTCTAGGAGGGAGATGCTGGTCTCTTCTGCTTTTCTTGGCACCTTTAAAAATACTTGGAGACTGCACAGTATCTGTGTTCTTACTGCATGTACTACAGGAAAGACCAGCTGTTTACGGTCAAAGCTGGACTCTTTGAACCCAGGCTTGCTTTGTCCCCTGAAGATATTACGATAGTGAGCGTGTCACTCTGTCAAGAAGTAGAAGGGTTTTGAAACATGCACAAAAAATTTTGACCAGAAGGGCCAGGTGTCAGAGGTCTGGAAGTGGCTACCAGAGGGAGCTGGAGAAGGAGGGAAGGGATTATCCAAGCTCCTAGGAAAGCTGAGAAATGGAGCTGAGTCACAATTTTCTGACCAGGCTGCCTTCAAGTTTCATAGACATTCTTTCCCATCAGGGCAGCGGGCAGCGGGCAGCAGGGCTCACCCTGTGAGCCATGCAGTCTCCCTGGCTGGACGGGGAGTCTTGCTGGCTGGAAGGGAGAAGACATTTCTGATTAGTCTTACTCCGTCTGACAAGATCACTACTGTGCAGACTTCCCGTAGCTGTAACAAAGTCCTTTCATCCCACAGAGGGGATGTAAGATCTGGTCTCTGGTAGGCTGGGTTTCTTTTCTTGGTGTGCTGTGTAAGAAGTCAGAAATATTTCCCTTTTGCACTGCAGTACTGCTAGCTTGCTTGTTACATGACACTTTTTAAGGGCCATTTAAAATCTCAGCTGGCTGAAATGTGGGGGAGAAAGCCTGTTTTTTATTTTGTCACACAAAATACTATGTTTATTCTTTTCTAGATAAAAAAAAATATCTAAACTCTTTGTTTTAATGTGGGCTAAGTCTAATGGGGATTTTTTAGGTTTCCAAATTTACAAAGTGTTCTTCCTGAGTGGTTAACTGTTCCCACATTTGTAAAAAGAAGGGGCAAGAAAACTGCAAAAGAGGTTTTGAAAATTGCCCTGAATATTAATGGTTGTTTTCTGCTTTTTTTCCTTGGTCTAATTCTCAAGTCACAATATTGTGCAGCTCTCTCCTAAAAGTCTGCTATGAAAATAAGTTCAATATTGGGAACATTTGTAAAGAGTTGGTCTGTGTTGCATTATAGAGCATTTTTGTATCATAAAGCCCTGTACCAGGTCTTTACCTCCATCACTAAACATGAAGGGACAGAAACTCAGCTGGCCTACACTGGCTTAGTTCCATGGAATTTACTGCTCTGAACAAGTTAAAGATTTCACCCTTTGCAATAAGATTTCTCCTTATGAGATTTATTTTCTTTTGGCTATGTAAATAATCCTTGAAATATAAAAAGAAAAAAATTGTATTGATTCAGCCTTGTTTAACTCATGGAAGAAATAACGTGCAAAGCGAGTTGCAAAATTACAGCTCCAGCTGCAGCAGTCCGCAAGTGGCAGGACAGCACCGTGCTGGTGTCTCTCTGCCTGGGATTCACCCACATGGCTGGGATAGCTTTAAGCTAACATAAACACCTACTTAGAAAATGCACAGGTAATCGAATCTTAGCTTAAGCCAGTGTCTGTAATAAAACACAGCCCTCTCCTCTGTGCAACCTCCCAGGAACCCACAGGCAGGTTCCTGTGGCGAGTCCATGGGCACTGGCCCTGCCTGGCTCCTGGCCACCCTGGCAGAGCTGCTGCCACCAGCCAGGCATGATGAGGACCCTGGTGCAGCAGCAGCATCACTGCTCACACAGTCCCAAAGCCGGCGCAGCCCACTCCTAACAACCTCTTCTAGAAAAGCCCACTGATTTATTTATTCATGCATTTAAATCAACTAGCTATGAATTATTAGCTAAAATAATAGAAGAACCTGCCTTTCAGGCTTATGGCAGCCACACTTGTCATCTTTTTAGAGCTGGAGCTTGATTTTGACTCCTGCTTTGCTGTTCCTTGAGTTGACAGACGCGTTTTAAGATACATGAAGACATCAAAAGTTGAGGACAGAAACCACAAGCTTCTAAATACCCAGCCTGGGATTTACTTGTACCATCAAGGCTCCTCCTGTGATGTCTTTCACAGATATCCCCCTAACTTTCCCATGCAGTTACCCACAGAGTAAACGGGTGCTCCTCTTTATAGGACACTTTATTTGAGGGCCTGATAATTTTACTGGCTTCTGGAGCACTTTTTTCAGTCCTCCACTGTCTTTCTTTAAAAACTTTAAAAACTGAGTTGCAGTAGCATGGAGAGTCCCAGCAGAGTCCCAGAGTGCTGTAGACCTACACTCTGCTGAGGGTCTCAGATCTCTTCTGAGCAGTTGGAGGGTGTGTAGGCATGGCATTCTGAAGTGGAGAGGACAGATGATTACCCTTCAAAGAAGAAAAGTAGAAAACATGAAAAATCATTATTCGAGATGTCTGGCAAGCCGACTGTGAGGCTCTTTGAAAGGGATGAGTTGGTGGTTGTAGAGGTTGTTATTCCATGAGCTAAACCAAGAAGGCAGGAAGATCCTGTCAGTTGCTTTGTGGTAGAGTAGTCAGACTGAGTTTCCACTTCATTCTGTCCTTTCTAGCAAAGAAGAAAAATGTGCACCATCTAAAGTGGTAATTTGGGCCAAATATACAAGAAAAGCCTACGTAAGCAAGTGCTGGAGAAGTGCTGCCTCTGCTGCCTCTCTTTGACTTGGTGCAACAGTTTTTCTATGCATGGGCTTAACCACTGCCAGCAGGAACAGTACATCCTGCTGGATGGGAAAAAAGCAGGACAAAAATCCAGCCTGGAGTCAGAAGAAGAAAACCAGTTTAGGAATAAACAGTACCTGTCAGTCTCAATGACATAGTCATTCTGCTGCTTCCTATGGTGTTTTTCTGGTGCTCATTCCAAGTAATTTATACTCAAAAGGAACTCCTCATAAATTGGTAATTCTAGCCACCAGCCAAGATCTCCTGCTCCCCATATCAGTGTGGTAATTCACAAGATATGGAAGTTTTGCTTTCCACAACTATGCACTGAAAGCAGAACCAGTCTCATTTAACGTTGGTGGAAAGAGTTATATTAAGCGGGAAGTCAGGAGATGAACTAACTGCACTGGCATGGTACAAACAGCAAAGCATCCTTGCTGCTCTTGGGCTCAGTGCAGTGTAGGAGGCAGATGAAACCCGTGGATCTCAGGGAAAACATCCTGAGTAAAGTCTAGGCCAGGCCAGGAGTTCACACTGGGGAAAGGGATGTTTGAGTGACACCTGTAGGGGGCACTGGCTTATATCCAATTCCATCTCACCATTACTGTGTTTACCATTTCTCTCTGGTACTTGTGGTGGTGCCTTCTTCTGTTGTGCTTGGAGTGTGGGCTATCTCCTCTGCTTACTCTAAATAAAGCAGCACTACTGCATTTTTCTCATTGTCTATAGGGAAATTGTACTGTCATTTTTTCCTTCCTCCAGTGTAAGGAGCAAGGTGGAAAGATCTTTCTTTAAGAAATAAAACATTTGAAAAAGAAAGGCCTGCCTAAAAAAAATAATATCTTTTTCCTTCTTGGACTCTAATTTACCTGAAAGCAGCTCAAGCTTCCTTTCTCCTTCAGAGCTCAGGTCTTGTTCTCCAGCATGCCAAAGCACCTCTGGTGCACTTGGTTTCACAAGAATTTTCAATAGTATTTGCTTTCAGCTAGCCCACCAAATGCAAAAATTTGTAGAATTAAGAAAGCCGAAAGAATGAGGTCAGGGTAGTAGTGAGGGGAATGCCTGAGAACATGGCCTCTGGCTGCTGCCTTACTGTACCAGGCAGCACTCAGGGAACTTTTCCTTGATATTGCAGTCCTGAGATTAGCAGATGCCATGTAAATGTCTGTAAACCACCACACCATATTGTATATGGCAGTGTTTAGCACTCAAGGGCTGCTTGCCTTGTTTCTGAGGTATTTTTATATTGGTACATTGTTTTNGGAGCAAGGTGGAAAGATCTTTCTTTAAGAAATAAACATTTGAAAAAGAAAGGCCTACCTAAAAAAAAGAATATATTTTTCCTTCTTGGACTCTAATTTACCTGAAAGCAGCTCAAGCTTCCTTTCTCCTTCAGAGCTCAGGTCTTGTTCTCCAGCATGCCAAAGCACCTCTGGTGCACTTGGTTTCACAAGAATTTTCAATAGTATTTGCTTTCAGCTAGCCCACCAAATGCAAAAATTTGTAGAATTAAGAAAGCCGAAAGAATGAGGTCAGGGTAGTAGTGAGGGGAATGCCTGAGAACATGGCCTCTGGCTGCTGCCTTACTGTACCAGGCAGCACTCAGGGAACTTTTCCTTGATATTGCAGTCCTGAGATTAGCAGATGCCATGTAAATGTCTGTAAACCACCACACCATATTGTATATGGCAGTGTTTAGCACTCAAGGGCTGCTTGCCTTGTTTCTGAGGTATTTTTATATTGGTATATTGTTTTTTGCATTTTGTTGCTTTTTTTTTAAAAAAAAACCCAACCAAATGTGGAATCTGTTTGCAGTTGACAGAAGGAGTTAAGTGAAAAAACTATGTTTTCTTCCTTTGACTACCAAGCTCTTTCAGATGAAGGAATATCATCTTAGAAGATCTTCAAGTAGATAACCAAATAAGATATTTTAAATGAAGGACTTCATAAAAAGTGTTGAGAGAGGCTCTTTAGTTTACCTTTCGAATAATCCTGGAGACTTCACCAGTAAAGTCTCCTGTTTTGATGTAAATTGCCTGGAGAGCAAGGCACTCGCACAAGTTCAAGCTCAGTCATTTCTCTCACATATGCATGTGTAAGCACGCAGTTGCACAGGGAGCTTGCAGACAAAACCAGACTGTTGTGACAGGAGGTTATGACAGCACAGGTTTTGGTCATGGAACTTTTCAGTTCTGATTCCTATGTGACATCATCCCTGGTTTTGGGAACTAGCTAAATTGCTTACTTATTTAGAGGGACTTCAGCAAAGAACTCACAATGGCAACACTAATTCAGATAATTTACTGCCTTTTTCTGCAGAAGAAATGGACTCAGTGGATTTTTATTTTATCTAATCTCTTTTTAAAGTCTGATCAAATAGTTTGGGAATGTTGAGTTCCACATACGAAATGCTGCTTATGACCAATTAGAACTACATAATGCTGCCTCTGTTCTTATTTTGGGTGAACTCTCTATTAAGCCCAGGACAGACTTGTAGGTCTCTGAATGTTCTGGTGCCAGCACATATTAATGTGCAGCTTTCTCATATTCTCCATGATCATGGAAACATAGACAAAGTTTATGAAATAGCTTACGAAAGACTTTCACTGGCACTGTTATGAGAAGCACTCTGCTGAAGATGCAGCTTCAGGGTCCTTACATTAACTTGGCTTCTTTTCCTTCTCCAAACCAGGGTAAGTTCTACTGCTAAAAGCGTTGTTTATAGCTGTGCCTACACCAGGGCTAATTATGGCACAAGAGCTCTCCATAATGGTCCATATAGCCAGGTACCCTATATTCAGAAATGGGCAATAACAAAAAGCAGTGGAAGAGATGAATTATGAAGAGTGCCTGAAGGCACCTTCAGAAACATTTACAGGTTTGGAAATCCTAAGCCATAATTTGAATATAAGCTATTATGTTTAAAATACATAGTAGAATAATGCTCTGTAGCTCTGATCAGTTTAGGTTTTGATCAAGATGTACTTTGGGCCTTTTGCAGAGGCTGGAAATGTATTTCCTTGTGTTGGTTTTAAGCCTGTTGCTCGATAACCTGATTGCTTGCTGCCTATTTTCTCCCTGTTAAGAAAAAGGGAATAATTATCCCTTGTTTATTTGCCCTGTCTCTTTCATGATTTAATAGCTCTTCATTGCATCTCCTGCACTGTCTTGATCTCTTGTAGTTCTACTATTGCCTTCAGGGAAAAAAAATCTCTGAATATATCCACAGATCAATGCAGTGAGAAAATATTTTCTTCTTTAAATCATTTCTGATATTTCATATAGTGTCTGCAGAGCAGCCTGTTGACATTTTCCCAGCGATACTGACATCTGTTTTCCACACAGTAATGGCTATTTTAGGGCCTACTACAGGTACAGTTAGGGTAATTTTTCCATAGTACACTACTTCCAATGTATAGATCCAGCTGTAACATGAAAAAGTTACATAATCAAAACTCTTATGCCTATGCTAGATCTGAAAAAAAAAAAAGTGTAAGTCCACAATAAGGCATGGCTTTGTTTTCTTAGTTTTAATTGTCAGTATGTCATAACTCTGATTACCCATTTTGAATCAGCTGTTACAAGCTGCAACTTATCTCCTAGGGCACACATACAATACGCTGTTCACAAACGCTTGAATATGTCACACCTTTCATTTTGTTTCAGTATTATTAGAACTATGCGAGCATTTATAGGACTTCCATGCTTATTCTTGGTGGGTTTTTTCTGATCTTTTTTCCCAATCTTTTTTCCCCAACATCTTTTGGTGAATTCTGTCAACAGTTTAATAAATGGATTTAAGAAGTTCATGGTCTACAGCAGATAGCTATTGATTTGCAGGCTGTTGCAACTTCATAAACAAAGATAGGATTTAAATATGTGTTGTGTTCATTATGTAAAATTATGCAATCAAGCTACACACTGGCTCTTAATCTAGGACTGGCTTAAGCACAATAACTTCCTGATTGTATAATGTATGTTGCTACTTGAATTGTTTAATGCAGTTATTAGCCACAAAAGGAGGATAGAGATTAAATTCTCTCCTGAAAAAGAGGTGTGCACCTGAGAGAAATGCTGCCTTTAGAATGGAAATATTTGAGTGTTTTTAAAAAAGAATCTCTTAGGACACGGCTATGTTGTTGAACCATGTTTCCCTTCAAAGGTAAATGCATGGTTTTGGGTGGAGGGGGAAGAAAGAGCAGTTTGTAACTATCAGCAAAATTAAATTCCTTTCTCTCCAGCCTTCCTCCACCTTGCTTATTCTGTTGCTTTTTTTGTCAATGGTTTGAGCCCTAAATATAGAGCTATTAGGATAACTATACACAGGATCTGCTTATGTGTAGTTCTGCACAGACAAAAGGATCACTAATCTGAGGACTGAAATAGTTAACTCTGTCACTGGGGCTGAGTGTTGCACACTTCATTGCTGGCAGGCTGAGCTGTGTGCCACTTACCCTGCATGTGTGAGAACTCACTAGGCTTTGTTTCAAAAATTATTGAAATGACCTTGCAAGTAGCCAATTAATTCTATTTAAATACTTGCTAATGGCCAGAAAACAAGCGCAGTGCAAACTAAAGCTAAATCTTCAAATGCTGTTTTGCCAATAATTAGACTCAGGGCCTGCAAGCAATGACCTGCTATTACAGTTTGCCTGAAAGGCCTGACATTTTTCCCCTTACAAAAGTGGAATTGAATGCGGGGCTGTCATGAGAGAGCTGCAGTTGCATTCATTGACAGCATGCCCGAGGGTAAGAGACTTGCATATACAAGGTGTAGAAAATACTTAATTTACTTGTTAAATCAGTTCCTTCTGCTGTTTCCCATTAGCAAAAGTCTTTGCCAACTATGTCTGTAGATCCTGCTAAAGCTTCATGGAAACAGTTTCTTTTTGGTCCTGTTTTTGTAGGTTGGATCTTAGTTCTTAGTGTGTTGCAGAAATTTTGAGTATAGATTTCTGAATGTGAGAAGGAAGGACCTGCTCTCTCCTGGGCTGCCTGGGTGAGCAGAGCTGAACTGAGCCACTCAGGTGACAGCAATGTGCTCTTTTAGGTGTTCAAACAACCCACTGGTGCTTTGCCTGCCAGTATCTAAAACTTGTCTGGAAGTAACAAGTAAAGCATTTTAGTTCTGCCTTTGAAAGGAGGTGTGTGCCATGGTTTGATACAGTTCTGTATGTAGCACATACCTTTCTAAAAGGCTTTGTTTGTGAACAGGTCAAGGCCTTTCCATGTAACAAGTTTTTTATTTGTAGCAAGACACTCTCTTTCCTTTTCTATACTTTGTCCTACCACGTGTTTGCACTTTGCTTGCTCACTGTGGTTGTTTATGTTCAATACAGACATACTACAGGTTTAATTATATGTATAATCTAAATGCCTAGACAGTGAAGAGCTTTCATGAAAATATGATGCTATCCTAACAGAAAAACTAAAGATCTGTAAATTCTTAAATGGCACATAATTTCTAATATTTTTTTTCGCTCTAAATTTATGTCACTACTTGATTTGTACAGTTACAAAACCGTAATCCAGTATTTAGTTCTTATTCTTTGTACTTACAAGCCAGAATTATTTAAGCACAGCCAAACCCTCTGAAATGGATTACATGGCAAGTTTGCTCAGACATTGCTGCTAGACTTCAAACCACTGGACAAGAATACTCGTTTCTAAGACCTTTTCATTGTTCCACTACGGACAGGCAAAGTTGGGTGCAGGATACCCTTTTTTATTCTCTAGAACCAGATGATGTGGAAGGAAATCTGCTTTCAAAGCAATAAAGATACGCCAGTGAGAATATCTTACCTCTGAGTGTCCTAGCTTTCTTCACCAGTTGTTGTTTCAGATATGCTCAAGAATAACGATTCCCTTGTCTTCACATGGCTTAGCTCGCTGTAGAGTTATCTTTTAAGCTTAAATTTGGCCATGGATCCAAGCTACCCCAAATAGTGTTTGCAAGGTTGGAATCACCATTCTTTCACAGCTTCACCCATGGTTTGTGCTTCAGGAGAGTGATGCACCACCACTGCCTCCTCATCTGCTTAGTACCAGTTAAATAATCATGAGGCCTACGGAAAGGGTTGTTATGATTTTTTGCCCCTTAGAGATCTGATTAGGAAAAAAAATAAATACAGGGAGTATCATCACCCCAAAAGAAATGCACTACCCATGTGCTTGATTGTTTACTAACAGCTATAATGTAGGTCATGTAGGACTTAGGTTTCCTTCCCTCCAAAAAGGTTGTGAGATCAAAAACTCAACTGAGCTGGATATACTCCAGTGCACACAGCAATAGCAACCAACAGGAGGAGCAGGAAAATTGACTCAGTTATCGTCATGGAGACATGAGGGGAAGACCCCAAGGGGAGTGCTGCCATGGATGGCTATAAACACTTCAGAATAGGCAAAGAAGGAGAGGTGGTGGGGTAGCTCTATATATTAAGGAGAGTTTTGATTGTCTAGAGCTTAATGATGGTGATGATAGAGTTGAGTGCTTATGGAGGAAGAATTTGGAGGAAGGCCAACAAGGCAGGTATCCTGGTAGGAGTCTGTTACCAACCACCCAACCAGGACAAAGAGGCAGCTGAAATATTTTATAAGCTGGGAGAAGTCTCACAGTCGCTGGCCCTTGGTGGAGCCTTCAGCTTACCGCATGTCTGCTGGAAATACAACACAGCAGAGGACACAGCCTAGGAGGTTCCTGGAGTGTGTAGCAGACAACTGCCTGACACCGCTGGTGAATGAACCAGGTCCACCACTGGACCTGGTATTTGTGAACAGATGAGGAGAGGTGGTGTTTGGAAGCCTCTTGGGCACAGTGGTCACAAAAGTATAGAGTTTTGATTCATGGAGAAGTAAAGAGGGACTCAGCAGATCTGTTGCCTTGGACTTCTAGAGGGCCTGTTTAGGAGACTGGTTGAGAGAAGAGGGGATCAAGTGCCCCCTCAGTCAGTTCACAGATGACATGAAGTTGAGCAGGAATGCTGATCTGCTGGAGGGCAAGAAGGCTCTGCAGAAGGAATTGGACAGGCTGGATCAATGAGGACAATTGTAGGAGGTTCAACAAGGTGAAGTCCTGGGTCCTGCCCTTGGGTCAAAACAACTCCAGGTAGTGCCACAGTCTGGGGGTGGAGTGGCTGGAAAACTGCCCAGCTAAGGAGGACCTGGCAGTGCTGGTTGACAGCAGCTGAACATGAGCCAGCTGTGCCCCGTAGTTTGCTTGTGCTTCTCCATTCCCTTTGAGCAGAGCTGCTCCTCTCTGGGTGAGGTGATAGGATGGCTACAGATGAGCAGAAGATAAAGGAGATGCAGGCTATGTGTGCAGTGACAATAAATAAATAAATGCAAAGGATTCTTCAGAAGAGGGAAGAGGTTATGTTAAGGAAGAGAAGAAATGGATGTGTCCCAAGAGGAGAAGGAGGAGGCAGGGTGGGATGACCATGTCCCATGGAGAGCCCCCCAGATGTCCAAGGTAGACATCTCACACAGCACAGCGGCTGGTTTGCCCCTCTGCAGCTGTGGGGTCATTTCAGGAATGGTCCTGGTAGGCTCCAGAGGAAGTTAGACAGCTGTGCTCTGCCCTTGAGATGAATATCATGACGTGATTGAAAGACCACAAGGAAGAGAGCAGTAACCAGCAAACATGGCAGACTCTTCAGGCCTCCTGTTGTTGACAGGTCTAGCTAAGGCATGAGGGAATACACTGTAATTCCAGGAAGCTTTAATGATTTTAGCAGTTGGCTTGCAAGGAACCTAGAATTTTTTTATTTTTCTTTGCTGTAATAACAGGTTTCCTGGGGTACCATGAATACATTATATTCACTTTGCTGTGATGCTTTAGATTTGATCTCTTTCTTTTTTTACACCAGTGTGATCTCTTACTTAATTACAAATATAATTTTTTTTCTTAACAATTAGAGATTTTTAGTGTAACTTTTTCCTGTGTAATTTTATACAAGTACCTGAAAGCCAGACTGCTAAGTCTGCTCCATTTCCTCTAAGAGAGGTTTCTTGCTTTGGTGAAACTAACTGCCTTTGTTTCCAATGTGGTTGAGAAAGGTGGGGAAAATGCACGTCAATGTGTGTATGTCCCATATACACATGATTCTATGTTAAATGTGTTTTTCTGTATACATAATAATAGGTATATTACCAACAATAGAACATAGGTATAATGATGTGCATTTAGAGCATGGGTACAATTTCTGTTCTAATTCATATGATTTGATGACAGGTTGTACGTGTTTATAGTAGATACATTCAAGTATCTGCTCTACCATACAGGCCCAGCCTGTACTTGGTGTTGTGGCCAGACTGGTGCTTTCCAGGCAGCTCCTGCAAGTGTTCAAGATTAGCTCAGAAATCTAGGGATATTCAAGGAAATTCACCATGGGAGGTTGTTCTTACTGCTACCATTTTTAGGTCCTAAATAAACCTCAGCAGAATGTTCTTTGAACATCAAAAACAAGGTTTTTTAGGTTTTTCTTGACCAAGCACTGGCAGGGGTTGCCCAGAGATGTGGAGTCTCCATCCTTGGAGATAACTCAAAAGTCATCTGTACATGGTCGAGGATTGCTAGCTCCTGGTGGCTCTGCTTGAGCAGGAGGGTTCCAGAGGCCCTCTTCAACCTCAGGTATTCTGTGGTTCTGTGGTTCTGCTCCACACTGGAGCTGTTTTGTAACTGTTCATGTTTAGCAAGACCTAAAAAACCCCTGCATTTTAAGCCCATCTATCTCTCCCCTAAGAAGAAGTAACTGAAGAAATGAAATTTTTTTCAAGGAAGATAGGAAGTCTCAAGATATTTCAGTCTGGTATATAATCTGTGCTTCTGCCGCCTAGATTTGATTTGCTCAGGACTAATTTCAGGCCTTCTAACAAGAGGATTACTCATGTGGAAGCTCCTGCTGCTTTCTGTCTAGCAGAGATGTGTCAGGCAATTCCTAGGGCCTGGTGTAATCTTTTCTCTACTAACTTCTTAATTAACTTAGCAAAGCATGCCCTGTATTTGATCTAGCTCAAGCATCCACTTGGATGGCTCACAAAGTTGGGTTTTTGGAATTGGAAAGGAATGCAAAGCACCCAGACAACATCAGCACTGCACAGTGAGAAGGGAAGAGCTCCACTGTGTCAGGAAAACAATCCATCTGGTACTTTTCATCTTGATCTGCAAGCAATTTGCATGGTCAAATTGCCCATGTCTGCTCCTTAGAACCTGTGATTTTCATACTCTTATCCCAGCTGTTTGAGTGCAATTTTCCCCTTCGAATTCTATACAGAAGTTTGAGTTACACAGCAACTAGTAATGTCCTAGTGTAAAGGAATTTTCTTGATGTGTTAAGAGAACTAATTTCCTTCTCATCCCTGTACCAGGAGGCAACAAGTGATCTCTGTAGGAGAAAACAGGGGTCGGAGACCATCCTATGCACTGGAAGCCAAGTATCTTGTGGGAGCTCTGGTAGTGGTCTGTGCCTCTCATGTCTAGGTCCTTTGCTCCTGGGGCGCAACTCTTGCTTCTTTCTTGTCCCTCTTCTCTGCTGCATTCCCCCTGGCTTGAAAATTCCTCAGCACTGGGGCCTCTGCCACTTCAGCATGTGCATGACTTTGGGCAGATGCCTCTTTCCACACATGAACATTGCATCTTGAAGTGTAAATCAGGATGAGCAGTGCAGTCCTATTGCAGACTGAGCAAAATACCTGCTTTTCCCAGACAGAAGGAAAAGTAAACAATGAAAGGCAAGCACTATTTGCCATACAGAAGTCTTGTGCAGCCTGTGATTTGCAGTCCATGGCTGACTCATAACACATAGGAAGATGAAAGGAGACATGATGGCTACAAGACACCCTACCTTCTGGTCACAGCAATGGAAACATAACTTTTCTCACTGGCAATGCCCGAGAGAAAGAGTGTAACTTAAAACAAAAATAGATACAAGGATAGTGGCTTCTCTTCTCCCACAGTGGTAGATTACTCTTTGATTTCAAAATGGCTGGAAAACACTGCTTTCAAGAATTCTGCCTGCTAGCAGGAATTGATCCTCTGGGAAACAGTCAATGTCAAGCATAAATAAGTTTTGAAAACATACTGCCTAAGAGCTGATTGTGACCAGCAAATATCCGTAAGTGAGACTAGCTGATTTGTGTTTTTGAATACTGTTTAATTAAAACAGACTTATTACTGCTATTGACTCCGTGGCTGTGGCAAAGCCCCAGGCAGGTGTCTGGCTGTTACAGAGGAGCCATTCCTGACTACTACCAGAGGGGCTGCTTTCAGCAGTGCTCGTAGGAATTGCATTGCCTCTGTGTGGTATCTAGTCATCTTATTTTTGAATGAGAGCACAGATCTTCTGGCAGGTCTGGTTGCAGTTACAAGGCTGGGGATAGCTGAAAATTGGGGCTGGAAAGGACTCTTTCCCCTGGGTCAACACTGGGGCTGCTCTGCAGCTGAAAAAATGCAATGGTAAATCCAAGTAAGAGAGTACTGAGAGGGATTCTGGTTTCAGGGTTTTTTCCAACCAAACCCCAAACTATTTCCGTTTGTTGAGAAACAAACGAAGAGGTTTTTCAGTGTCACCTTTACTGAACAGTGAAGCAGTTAAGGAATTGGTCCACTTCTGTCACTACCTTGCCCAAGGCAGAGGCAGTCAGGAGGACCTCAGCCTCTCCTTTTGAAGTTGTTCCACTTTGGATAAACAACTAACATTTACTAGAAGAGGGGTTGGTGCTCAGGAAGTCTAACCCCTCAAAAGAAGACCTGCCAGGCTACTGATTCATGCACACATGTGTGTTCTCTCTCAATGAATAGTTAATGTTTTATTAAGGGTGGAACAATTCCAAGGGGATGATTCAAATCTTCTCCCTGGATCCAACACTTGGCTTTCAGCTAAAATGCTTTTTGTTCCATTAGTAATGTCATTGGTTTTACACAACTCCTTCTTCTTCACTTCATCTAAATGCCCTTCTTTGTTTCAGCTGATTTTTGTTTCGTTACTTGCTCAGACCCTGCCCTCTCCTTTGCTCCTTGACCCTGAGAGAAGGGGATCTGTGCCACCATTATATTTGAGATTAGCTGAGTCTGCGGAAGGGCCAAAGGTAGGTTTTCCTCTGAACCAAGCTGGGGAGGGCAAAAGTTTTCCCATCTCCACCTGCGTCCTGAGGCATTTGGAGCATAGTGCCCCTCACTTGCTCCACATGCCCTTGATGAGTCTGTAGGTGCTTGGCACTTCTCAGCAGCCTGTTTCAGAAATTAGCAGATGTGCAAGGGTGAATTCAGTCCCCATCAGACTCATTTTCACCACTGCCCTCCTTCTGCCTCTCTCAGGGTGGTTTTGAAGGAGGAAACACAAACCACAAGTGGTAACCAGCATGTGCAAACAGTGGGGTCATGTTGCATTGCTTTACAAATGCAGAAACCCAGAGAGAAATCCTGAGCTGAGGACGTATACATCACCTTTATTCTGTGGAATACAGCCCCAGCCTGAACTTGAACCTGACCTGGATTCACATGAAAAACATCTGCTGTTTGGGACTATGACGTGTTCCTTGGGCTGTGGTGTTTCAGCCTGGTTTTCTGAGTTGAGTTTGTAGATACATTTCTCTGCCCCCACAGTGACATTATTATGCATGTTATTGCACAACATGTCCTGTTCTCTGGGGCTGGAGGTGGATGGAGAAAGTGAAAGTTGGGATGAAATAGGTGGAGGAGATGAGGTTGTTGTCTCTGCACTGGCTGTTGGCCTGACAGGTTGGATCAGTCACAACCCAGTGGAGAATTAATGGTCGCTTCATGGCTGATAGTAAAATCAGTGGCTAAGTGGCACTTACAGGACTGGTGGCTAATTGAACTGCAGATCCAGCCATGAACATTATTTGTTGGCCTTCTGCTTTCCTCGGGTCCTTCAGCCTTTTGGCCAACAGGTCTCTTCTAGCCCCTCTCTCCATCCCTGAAGATGTCTCTTGTCTGCTTTACCACCAAGTGGTGATAGGAGAGCTGCATAAAACAATTTTAAAAACTTCCGTGGTAACTGGCTCCTTGGCTAACCAAACCCCATCTGTTGCAAACCACAGCAATTGCATTGATATCCCAGGGCCATTAAACAGTTCCATATGGGATGTTTTGCCATGAACATAACCTTGCCCACAACAAAGCCTAGTAAAGAAGTTGTGATGCTAGGAATAAACAAAACAAATCAAGGCAACATAGTTAACATATTGGGAGAACATGTCTGCAGTCTGCTGGTTGTAAATTATAAATTCCAGTTGCCCACTGTGCGGTTGTGGGAGAGGAATGTGAATGACACCAGCACCTACACTCAAATCTCAGATCAGTTGCACCACCTGTTTTGAGTCAATTTGGTAGAAAGGGTTTTCATGGTATCTACTATTCTTCATGTGAAACAAGTTGATTTTGTGATTCAAAATGCGTATGGCTTTGCAAATTCACCTCAACTCTTGATTTCTGGTGTTTTTTAGAGGACAATTATTATGTTCTTAACATGTTTTCTCAGTTTTGTTGTTGTGTCTTCCCCCAGCATGAGCTCCACTTCCTGGCTCTCTGAATAAACTCCCTCTTACAGGAAAATCTGTAATACCTTATCACAGTTTCCACTACTGCATATGGCTTTTTCTTATCCCAAATAACATTTGAGGTAACTTGGGCAATGCAGAATGAATTCAGGTTAGGCTATCCAAGACAGCTTAGGTTAAGTTTTGCCATGGTATGGAGAGAAATTTAATGACGTAACTGCACTGAGATTTAGCGACAAGTTGAAGGTCAGGATCTCAGAGGAAATGCAGTAAGAAGGAAAAGTCATTCCGCTTTTGAAAACCATAGCCAGTGTTCCCTCCAAAACTTACCAGCTGCCATTTGCCTTCTGTTTGGCCAATGCTTTTATTAGTTACTTTGTAAAGGTGCCAAAGACACCAAAGAACCCGGGAGCTTTTAATTCCAAATGTGGATCAAGTCTCTCCTAGGTGTGGTGGTTGTTCAGAGATTACGCTGTAAGAAAAGCCAAGCAGTGCCACCTTGGAATAGGGAAATTACAGCACAGTAGCCCCCAGACAGGGAAAGAGATATCTGAGCTGCATCACCCTCATTGGAGAGGTGATGTTCGCTCTGAGAAGCATGGACAGAGTGACCAAACTGAAAAAACCTCTGATGATTTTCTCATGAAAACCCCTGCTGTACTGCCTTGCTGGCCTTCATTTGGTCTGTGCAAAACACAGCCCACCTGCAGGTTTTGCACATCTGGTCCCTACCGCTGCTTGGCTGACTTGGGAGCAGAGATGCACAGGCTGTGTCCCAGTGCTAGCCTCACAGCACGCCTCTGTGTGTGATGCAGCTGGTAGTTTGGATATTGAGTTGAAATGCAGGTCCCTTTCGAGTGCTGGGGTTGGGCTGTGGAGCCTGCAACTTCCAACTGATTTAACTCATGAAGCATCTCTGCCTCTGCCAGAACTCTGCTGCCTTTTTTGTGTCTTTACAGAAGTCTTCTCCTCTCTTTCCCCAGTAATACCGTCTCCTTGTGGATCCTAACAGATCCAGGCAAACTGAAATGATTATGTACCAGCAGGGTAGCAAATCTCCATTTTTCATTAGAGACTTAGAATATGGGTTTTTAAATACCCCAAACAACAACATCCAATGAGGAAAACGTTCTGGGAAGCTGGTGTTTTTCACGCATAGGTCAAAGTCAAGTCTTCCCTTTCCATAGTTCAAATGCAATTAGTAAGATATAGCTGTGACTCGTTTGGGCTCTCCTCTGAAGATCTGTGTGCCAGGGGCTTGGAAAGGAGACTGCTCTACACCAGCTTACAGGAGTACAGTGGATGCATAATTTGCAGCTGCTTTCAGAATACTTCCTAGTCTTTTCAAGTAGCAGACATTTTAAGATTTTTCTGCAGAAAGTTGAAAGAAATATTCTTCATTTTCTTTCTACTCTTAAGTGCTCTTTTCTCATTTTCCAGATCTGAGCAGGTGTTTGCATTTTCTTTCCTGTTGTAACTGTCACACTTTAACTCTTATTTTATCTTTGTCAAAGGCTATATTTTTATAAGCTTGTGGAACCTGTTCCACAGATACTTTCCTTTTCCTTCTGGACATGTAGTAACTTGTTTTTAAAAGGTTATCTTCAGCACGTCAAGGTATTCTGAAGAGGACTTTCCCCATGTTTCACGACAGCAGTGAACAGGTAAATCAAAACGCTGGGTTTGAAGCACATCAGACACCTCTTAGAGGAAAAGGCTGTCACTTTATAGACTTTTTTCTCTGAAGAACAGCAACAATAGAGATGTTTCATCAACTGTATTTTCCCTGTCAGATGAAGGAAATTCTGGTCACCCCTGTGTTTCTCACTCTGCGTGGGTGTACTTCTGCAGAGAGCAAGGGTAGTTTGGAGGTCTGTCCATGCCCCACACTCACTGCAGCTCAGGCAGCTCTCATAAATACAAAGGACACTGGCAGATACCACTGCCTGAGCACTTGTGCTCCAGCTCATCAAAGCAGCAGAGCAGATGGGAGAGCACCGTGGAAAATCCTGTCTTTCCTCTCTCTACAAGGTTAATGTAAAGAAACTTCCTGCTCTTTTACAAAAGCTTTTTCATCAGGAGGTTTCAGTTTCGTGTATTTTTTCTCTCTGATACCTAAGCTAGAAAAATTTGAGGTGCCATGGGTTTCACAGTCAGCATTACTTCAGCAATGGTTGCCCATGTACCTACTTTATCATGAATGCAGTTTGCTAAGATGGAGATAGATCTCCATCTCAACATGCAGAGAGCAGAGGAGAGCAAAGCCTCTGGCCCTGGCTCAATCAAGACACAGTTGGTTGGTGAAGTTCCACCAGCTGGAAGAGAGAAAGGATGACAGGGTTACTGCTGAACCTCTGCTGTGGGAAGGTATCTTCTCTACTGAAGTAACACAGGCCAGCAGTCTTGTTTGAGCAACTCCAGGACCAAGACCAGAGTGTGAGACCTCTTTAGTCAACTGCAGCCATGCTGACTGCAATGTAGGCTGGAAAAGACCTAAGGAGAATATTTTCTTATTTAAAACAGGTTGTTACATACATCAAACTTGAACAGGTCTTCCCATGATCTGAGAAGGGTAAAAAAACTAAACCAGAAAGTTGGTTATAGAAATTGCTATCCAGATAAGAGTTTCTACTAAGATATTCTGACTGGCAAATGAGCCAAGAAGCAGCCACTTACTGCTAATATTTTGGGTTAGAAACCGGGGGCCAGGGAGGGGGGAGGTGGTGGTGGTAGCCTTGGAGGCACTGAGAGGGACTATTTTGAACAGGATTTTGGCAATGCTAATGATAATCTGCCAGAAATATTTAATATCACTCAACTCACCTTTTGTTGGTATTGAGCTAGCACTCTGCGAAATGACTGCAAGAGAGTGGTGGAAGGAAGATGAAACAAACAGATGAAAAAACAATACTGCACAGTGTAAAGCAAAGAAATTATTACATGTACCCTTTTAAAATGAAAACAAAACCCCCTTTCCATTAAAAAAGAGCAAGAATAAATTTTTGTATGTGTTTTAACATGAGAGCCACAATAGTTTGTAAAATGATATTTCAATTACTTATGATTTATTTTCTGTTGTTACGCACTTTCTTTTTCCACAATTGTTGTGCTGTGACCTACAATAGCATTCTATTATTTTGGCATGAGTTCTGAGTCTGCAGCAACAGGCACTGTGAGGCCATGCAGCGTATTCTGGTTGGTCTCTGAGATCCTTTCTGAATGAGTGACTTTGGCCTTGAGAAAGTTATTTGTGAGATGAAGTTAAGGAGGGCAATTCTCGTTCATAAAACCTCTCTTGCCTTTTAAGGAAGACCTTTATAGTCAGTTTTCTCCTTGTTTCCTGTCAATTTTTTTTCATAGAGAAGTTAAACTGGGGTGCTGCCCACAACCCTCTCCTCTGAACTCTCATAAATGAACAGGAACAGGCAGTGCAGTTCCAGCTGGCCAGTAAACGAAGTGTGACAAAAAGATTTACCTTTCTATTTTAAAACAGAACAAAGCTTTAAACTGCTGTACATGGAGAGATTACAGGCATTGAAACAAATTAAAATAGCACATATGCTGTGTAGCAGATGACAAGAGATGAATATTTCAGTCCTTCACAATTTTTACTCAGTTTTCCTCAAGTGTTTTTATACAACTCTGTGAGACGCCTTAATTGCTATAGGATACCCTGTCTCAGCAAAGATTTCCAAGAATATTGCCAATTTTCAATACAGGAAAAGAGAATACTTAAGCAAAAACAACTTCTTTAATACGAAGCTACTCTTACCACTTAAAAGTCTGACTGTACTCCAGTAAAGGAATGAAGTTAGGGTACAGTGAGACAATTTTGAAATTATACAGTTTTGGGCATGATTAATGTTGCAGACTCCGATCAGGTATCAATCAGCATCAACTGAAAATACTTATTGGTTCAAATTGCCTGGAGGAGCTCTAGTTCAGCGAGAAGGCAGAGCTCAGCAAGAGGAATGGGAAGCAGCATATACTCAAAGTACCTGGTTCTGAATATGTAAGTTTAGTAACTCCAGACTGGATATTTCCAAACTCTGTTGACAAACCCCTGGTGGGGTTGTGGTAATACTAGTGGCACGCGGAAACTCCTCACTATGTATGTCTAATAAGATGAAGGAAAGGTGTAAGTAAATCAGATAGTAGTGACCTGAATATAGAGCGGCACGTTTCAGTGGTGGTTTCTTTTGGTTTTTTTTCTATTGTAAAAAGTTATTGAAATATTGTAGTGTTCAGGCTTAATTTTCTCAACGGATACAGTTAAGATGTTCAAAAACACATACAGAAAACTCCTCCTTCCCATGCAGGCATGTGAAAGATGGTCAGAGTTCTGTTGTTTTCATTTTAACAGTGATGCTGAACAGCTAGTTGGTGGCCAAGGTGTTGTTAAATGAGCATAAGAGGATGTAAACCTGTTTTTTTGAAGTCCTCATATCCTCCTGGAGTAGAAAAAAGGATGTTTTTGGAATGGGTGGTGCAGAACTTTTCTGCTTTCATGTAGAATAAAGCCCTACAAATATTTGACAAACAGATCTCTCACTTGATTATACAGAGGACATAGTTTTGGCAAAGAGCCAAGTCAAATCCTCTTGTCATCACTATAAAGCTTTGAACAGACCGTGTATGAAAGTGGAACAAAATGGAGTTTATTCTTTCAAAAAGCCAAACAGAAATACCTTTCAAAATCCAGAAATTCCATTATCTTTGCCTTATATATGTTTGTTCTCAGTCCCTGCGAAAAACCTTTCTAATGCTATCAGGAACTCAGCCTACCTCTAAGGTGAGTGACTGCTTAGTCATGGTGTTCAGGAAGGACTTAAAGGACAGAGAATGGGAGGTACCAGGCACGTCTGTGCAAAAAAGGAACTGTAACCTGGAGTCTGCTGCTATCAGTAAAAACCTGTAATTCAAATTCCGTTGTCCTTTTAGAGTTTTGTTGGCTGTAAAGGGAAGCTGCACATGTAACTTTCCATCTGTAGTGAGAATGCTGCTGTAGCATCCTTGGAGGATGAATATTGTAAGAAGTGACAGAAGCCTACAGCTTAAAATGATCACAAAACCCACAAACTGAACCTGCAAAATACACTATTTCACAAAACATACAACTAAGTAAATGGCAACATCTCAGGAGCTTGTAATTTCAGCATGAAGCCTGTTACTAGTCACACTATTTCCCTAACCACCCTAAAAATCTGTTAACATCAGAAATCATGTATCAGCATTGTTCATCATAGTGCAGGTTCCTCAGTTCTTTTAGTCTGGGTCATAAGCAATTTTTCTTGCTTTTTTTTGTTAATGTTAGGGATACAAATATCTTATTTTCTTGTTGTTACTTTACTGCCTTCATTAATATAAGAGTTTCTTTTGTTTTGATTACAATTCTGCTTTTACAGGAGATTATGTTCTCCCTTCTCCTTCTAGATGTGCACTTGCTTGAGCTGCTGGTGTGTGACAACACAGCTTTTCTATCTACAGTGCTGAAGCTCATCCAGATACTGTCTTTGCTGTAAAACCAGTCACCCAGTATTTAGCACAAGTGTGCCATTTCCTCCTCTCAGACTGTGATATGAATGTGTTCTTTTATATGCTACAACTGGAAATGTTTGGGAGTTTCAGTATGAAGTTACAGTGTCCCTTGCAGGTGACACCGCTGTTGCACAGGGAACTTACTCTTTCCATTTCCCTTCATATCTTCTAACCCCTGTGTGACGGCTGTTCCCTGGCACAATCTTGAAAATGAGGAAAGATGCCTGATTAATGCATGTGCACATGTAGCACTCCACAGAAATGTGTCTGTTAACATTGATGCTGCTGTCAGTAATGTGTTTTCTGGAAGACAGGATGCTTAGCCATGCTAAGAAGCAGAGCACAGGCGGTGCCTGGGGACATTCCTATGGTGGTCAGCCCTAAGACAGATGTGCAAATGGAGTCTGCCTTGTTTTCTGTCCTGATAGTTTTTATATGGGAACTGAGCAAAGTACCATTAGCTAGTGAACTATTTTTAGTGAGTGGATGCTTTGCTTGCTAAGTCCACTAATTTTGGCAACTGAGAAGACATACGTTTGCTCCTATCATAGGTAGCACCCAGAAAATGCAAGCAGATGTATCACTACATAGACTACATGAGGATGTTGTAAGAGAGGATACAACCTCCGCGGGGAAACTCTTGAAATCTCATGCAGATGCCTGAATTTAGGCATCTAGTGTTCCCAGCCAGTTTAAAGGCTGTGTGGTTTGCCTTGTCCCTTCAGGAACAGCTGCTTGGTTTCTGCCGGGGAAGATGGATGGTCCTTGCTCTCCCTTGGTCAGGTCAAGAGCTGTGCAAATGCACGGAGCTGATAGCCTCAGGCAGTTCATCACCTATGGATCAACACCACTGCTTGCAGCCTCTCCTGTTTTCTGTTTCTCACCCCCTTCCCCCTCCCTGCCTCTATAAATATGACAAGTGGTGCTGCATTATACAAACTCTTCTTCCACAGTGGAAACATCTGCAGCTTGAATGCTCCTGCAGAAATGTCACTTGGGGAAATCGCTCTTCATTTTATGAGAAACCTCTCTTTCAAGCCCTCAGAGGGGCCAGGGAGGGAGGGGACACTGGGTTTGACACTAGTTCTATGTTGTTTTTCAGGGATTTTGCGGAAGAATGTTGTGTCTGATTTTGTGGATTGTCAAAATGAAGCCAGATGGCAGTGGATTAAGTGTAATGCTGTTTTGTTGTTCTTGGGTTCGCGACTGCGCTTCCCCTTGAGCGAGGGAGCCCTCCCCGTGCAGCAGCCCCAGCCCTGTGTGCCCCCGGCCACTGAGGGCCCCTTCCCATGGGCTCCCAAAAATGCTCCCCTGGAGGGGGGTAGAGTGGAAGCTTTGTTTTGGTGAGGACTGCTAATTGGAAACTGCTTCCTTGACATTTTTCATGCCTAGATTATTCACCAAGAGCCTGTTTGCTGCGCTTTCCATCCGACGAAATACAGGTATTTTCCAATTGTAGTAATGGGTTTGCTTGCTGACGTGAAGTTGCTGGGTGAACGGCTGAGCCAGTGAAGCCTAGTTTCATACCGTTTTGTGTTTGGTAGCTGTATTTCTTGATGTTTAGAAAGGTGTGAGTTTAACTGAAGTGTTTCCCATGAGGCGTTCAGGAATTTCAAACTTTTTGTTGATTCCTCAGTGTATTTATGGTTCAGTCTTTCTCTCCATATGAATGCTTAGTGGAGTCTCTGTCCTCTGTTACTCTACCTTATTATCTTCACATGTATGGGCACATAATACCTTTGAAATCACTATCCTTTGTCAGAGTTAAGGGTAGTGGAGAAGGCCACTGGACTCTGAAGATATAGAGGGAAGACACGTAGACAGACACAGGCAGACAAAGGTGTGATTACCTCAACTTTGTTTCCCTAAGAAACTGGGTTAAGAATAAAGTATTATTAGGGAGAAGATTAACTTAAAGCTCTGATTCTGTGCATTTTCTAGTTTCTTAATTAAAGGTAGACAGGCAGAAATTTCCTCTTGTAAGAACTGTGCTTCTCTATACCCTTTCCCCTCATCATGACAACTTTTTCTTTCCAAGATAACTTCTGACTGTCTGGGTTACAGAGCACAGTCCTGTCACTCATTCAGGGCCTTGTGAGGGCCACTCAAGCTCTGCTCCCTGTGCTCAGCACCTACAGAACAGTGCTATTCCCCCTAACTTATGAAAACACCAGCAAAGGATGCTCTACATTTTTCCTTTCAGACTACAGCATCATTTCAGCCGTAAGTTTAATACTTTTCCTTTAATTTACTCCTTCCTGATAATTCATTGCAATTTCAGTTCAAACCAGCAAATTTTATTTTGTAATGAAACTGCATCTTCTCCTGTAGACCAGTCTGTTCAGGCTTTTTCATAAAGTCCTTAGGCCTGGAAAGCATTCTGACAAAAACCTGCTGCTTGATAACAAAGGAGAAATCACAAACAAAATCAGTGTTGCTGCTTTGTTGTGCTCTGTCCCATTCTTTCCTACGACAGCTTCTCAGCTGCTCAGGAATTTGTTTGAAAATCAGCCGTGCTTCACAACTGTTCAAATATTTTTAGCTCTCTTCAGCAAGTCACCATCCCTTATCCTTTTTGAAAGTCAGTCTTTTCAGCACGTCTTTTGTATCATGCACAAAGTCCTGTACAGGTCCATGTAATGTTGAGTTGTTCTGGAATTTCTTGTGCAGATCTAGTCTCCTGATCTCAACTGCTTAGCTTTCAAAGTCTTTGATGTGCAGACTGTCTGTGTGGCTTGCACAGCACAGCCTACTCTAACAGTTTTTAGTGGAAGAAACTGGCGGAGGAGAAAGGCTGCAATTAGGGTAATGTTTGCTATTATATTGCATGTTGTGGTAGTGTAGAGTAGAGATAGCCTTAATCTAGTCACTGTCCCCAAAACGTAATAAGTAATGGCAATTTTATAGTGACCGTTTATTACCAAAGTGCTCAGAAAGACTGAGGTTTCCTCATCTTCAGTTCAGTGACTTTAGAGATAATTTCCCCCTGATTCTTGAGGAGATACCCTGGTGCTGTAAAAGAAAATTGGCAGAGAATGTGCATCCTAGTACTCAGCTTGTAGCCTCTGGATTTCACCTTCTGCCTTGGTGGTCCAGCAGGGGCAGGCCCAACATCAATTCTGAGTGTACTTTCATCTTCCTTGTACTACATTGCACAGTCTGAAAGGTATAAATTAGACATATTCAAGTATTTCACTAATGTACTGAGTCTATTTTTAGCAGAAAATTCAGTAATTTTCTGTTAAGCAGAGGTAAGTTTGGATGTGCTTTTGTTTGTGTTTATTCTCAGAAGTATTTTTCATTTATAATGTGAGCGTCTCCCCCTCAAATTCTTCTCCTGTTTTTCTTTACTGTATCCTGTTGTAATATTCCCTTTGGAAGGCCTTTTAGAGAGTATTTTTTTACAGATTCTAAAAACTTCCTTCCTGGCATTTGCATTCTCTCTTCAGATGTCAAAATCAAAGATAATGGCCCATTGCTGGTGTTTTGGGAAGGGAGGGGTAGGCAAGGGAGTTTGCAGTCTCTACACACTCATCAAATCAACTTACTTTACGTGCGGTGTGAGGGACTTAGTGTGTACCAACAGTAGCTCACTGTTAGCCAGGACAAGAAGGAGACATTGAAATTCAAAGCAAGCATTTTGAAAATTGTCAGTATTTTCTGATCCATTTCCCCACATACAAAGTGAACAGATCTTCCAAGGAACTTTGTGAACGTGGTGCAAATCTAAATACGAATGGCGATTTTGTCCGCAGGGCATGAATATAGACTTGTTCTGTCAGCACCAGGGATGCTCTGAACAACTGCCTCAGTCTGAAGCCTTTGATAGATAATAGTAATGCTGTTCATTTACCCTTAGCAAGTATCTCATACAATGTAAAGTGTCAGCACCAGTTCCCCCGCAAAGCAGCAAGAGAGGTCAGTAGCATGAAGCACAGGTATGTCATTGTTGTACCTGTGGAGATTTGGGTTCAACTCCTGCCATCAGATCATACCATACATAGAAATAATTTGATGCCTTTGTTGTCCCACATCTGGAATATTTCAGCATATGTGGCCTTCATAGGCCTAAAACTACAACAGCAAATATTATGTCAACATTATCAATAGAGATTCAAAGAGATGAGCTGTGGTACAAGTGCTTTTTCAAAAACATCTGCTTTGTATGCCTGGGTTAGACCTTAATTTTCACGTTTTCAGAAGTTAACACATTCAATAGAGATTCTTCAGAAATAATTATGCTAGAAAAAACCACACAAAATATTCAAAACATCACCAGACACTGAAAGCTGAGTTTATAGTTTTGTAATGGGTTAGAAAAGAAATCTTATTTTCTCTATTTTCCTGAAGAGCTTTCTGTGGTCCTGCTGCAGCCCAGAACACACTGAAAGGGGAAGTGCACTATGACCCAATAATAGGAGATTTCTGGAATCACAGAATATTCTGAGTTGGAAGGGACCCGCAAGGATTATCAAATCCAACCCATAAGTGAATGGCCCACGCAGGTATCAAACCCACAACGTTGGTGTTATTAGCACCATGCTCTGACCTGAGCTAATAAGTAAGTCAACTAAATGGACTTTCTGAATTTTTTTTTTAAACACTTATGTTGCCACTTCTAAGGTAGTTCATGCTACAATGTATAAAAACAAATGTTTTCTCAAGGACGTCTCGAATTCACTACTGCTACTACAGTTTCATTTCTGAACTGCTCAAATGTCATTAAATCTTCTATTGAATTTTATATATGTATGCATTATATATAATGTATTACGCAGTTACACATTCATTTGTTATGGTTTTTAAAAATATGCAACATCTGACTATACAGTGTAGATAACAACTATAGTTAAACAAACAGATCCATGACCACCAAAGTCGAGGAATCTTGCTCTAGATTCACCACTGCTGTGAGCTTCAGGAGAAGATTTTCCTGCTGTTTGGACATTTAAGACCACTTTACCACAGTGGGAACAGGAGTGCTGTGTTCTAGTAACACATTCTCAGAGAGAGTTTTCTCCAAGTGTAATGCTATCAGTTTTTCATCTCCACGTGAAAGCTTACCTGCTTTCACCAAACTTGTTTAATTACTGTTGAAAGTCTCTGTCATCTGTAAGAAGTGGTTGAAATTGTTCCTTGAATCCAAAAGTCATTATGGGTTCTTGGAGACTGACAGGCACACAAGCACAGTTACACGAGCTGCTTAAAGTGCATTTTCTGCGTCATGGGAGGGCAGAAGCCCATAAAAGGAGGCAGGGTTTGCTCTACACGGGAAAGGTCAGCAACCCAGCTGCTCCTCTACCCACTGTTTTCAGACCTTTGGCTTTGTAAGTAGAGCAGTTTAAGACAGAGTAGCACTTGCTCATTTGAGCTTTAGGTTACATCTCTGAGCTAAATACCTTCAATTACCACCATCTCAGTTTGCAACAAGCATTGCTAAGGAAGTTCTCTGTATATGTATAATGTATTATACTCTTCACTGGACTGTGTGTCATTATGTTTTTGTATCCTTACAACTTTTGTTTCTGGTGTAATCTATACTGTATGCATTCCAGTCTCCCTTCAGTAATAAACTAGCAATTTAGCAGCTGGATGTAAAAGGGGCGTGCTTAGACTGCTGCTTAACTCACTTAGTAAAAGAGAGGTTATCTGCAAGATGTGCACTATTCTCTGATTTCTGAGCTTGCTGGATCAGCACACAGTGACTCAATCTCCAGGCAACGTGTTCAGACTGAACGTCCTGAGTGGCTCAGGAACTGGTGGGTTGAAAAATTCTTACTGTCTTCAAGGTGGCCCCTTTCTGTGTGCTCTTTCCCAGCTACCTTTCGTGGTTTGCTGTGTGGATGTACTAGAACTTGCAGTGTGTGTGACCAAAGGAACATTGCACTCCTAAAGGCACACTATTCCTCCAGTTGTACCAACTAGTCCAGTAAAAGATACAGCTTTTCCACATATGGAAAAGATCCCTTACCTCTTTGAGTAAAGAGCAGAGTGCCCATGGTGCCCATAGCATCCTGACTCAAGTTTATATCTTCGCAAGTTCTTATCGTGTCTATGGAAGTGACACACTTCATAAAACATACTCTGTTTTTCTTAGCTAGACTGCACAGGCTTTAAACACTTCAAGGGACAATCCAGGGTTCAGTGCTGAGTTTTGCCCTCTTACGAGAAGGAAGATACTAGCGCAGTAACCAGGCAGATCCGAGATGTCCGTGGACCCCTGCCTGTTCCCTAAAAGGTTCTGCAGAACTTCCTAGTTTGTGCCATGTGGAAAAAAGGGACAGTAATAAGTGGGTAATTGTGAGACATGCGCAGCTATTAATGCATTTTTTTCTCCTGTGTGGAACACATCTGGGTCTCTTCAGAGAGTTTCCATGACTGGCTCAGGCCACCACTGAACCTTTTGGCTGCAAGGTGTTGCAAGTATTGCAGAAGACTGCAGTTCCTTGATCAGTTGTGCCTGTGTGGCCTACGTGGAGTACTTACACTGATATTAAAAATTTTATTTGCTGAATTATTTTGCAAAGCCACCTGCAAAAACATGACACTTTGACGCAGAAAGAATGATGCTGAATGCCATTTTTTAAACACTGCTACAGAGACTGTATTCCAGCCAGCCTGTGTCAGCATTCCACAGGTCAGCACTAAATATCCATATTGGTTTTGGACCAACTGCACACTGTGGAGCTAAACCCTGTAGTGGCTTGTAATATATACAGTACTAAAAGATGGAGAGATTGAATAGGTGGCTGGGACAAAATATCTTGGCTCTTGGTAACTGCCACAACTGTATTTAAAGCAACTGCATGAAGAAGGGGGTTAAGAGAGTAAATGTGGTTCAAATTCTCCTTGTCAGGAACAAATTAAATCAGCATGGTAGAGGATCCAAAGAGAAATACATTTGGAAATGTTTATATGCTGAAGCTGGGAATCTGGGTAATAAGTAAGAGAAACTAGAATTTATCAATAATCAAGATAAATTCAACTTAATGGTCTCATCAGGTTACAGTGCTAGACGGATCAGTATATTAGAATATTGTATAATTTAAGGAGACTGAGGGTGATAAAAGAAATTGTTTGAGAGGAATGATTTTGTCTATGACCTGGTGACATATATCTGCCTTGCTTAGAACTGGAAAGTGCAGGATCTTAGCAAATGCAGCACAATAAATATGCTGATTATCAAGGGTTAGCCATGAGCAGGGGTGGGCAGAGGTGAGCAGGGGTGGACAGAGGTGACCTTATAAGTCACTGAAATGAATCTGAAGACTGTATGAGTTAGTATTGCGTGGGGGGAGGCAACCGTGCAATTATGGGGAACTTTATTTGGCATACTTGCTGAAGATTTCACTTAGCTACTGATGAAACATCAGTAGAGTAGCTTTAAATAATGGATGATAGTTCTACAAAAAAGTAAAGTTGTTAGACCTAGAGTGGAAGAATTCTGCTTTTAGGCAGCCTGATACATAAAAGTGAATTTATCCACTAGACCGGAAATCGGGTGTTGTCTCAGGAAGAACTGATCATGACCTGGTTACATTTAATATGCTTGAAGAAAATACAGTCCCAAATCATAATATTCACACATGTCGGTTTGAAAAGGCCAATTTCCCAAAAAGGACAGCCCTTAATAAAACTGAATAAGAAAAAGCACGGAGGCATGAACAAAACTGAAAGTTTTTCAAGAGCTTACTAAATGTGCAAAACACTGTTAAGGCAACATCTAGGGCTAAAGAAGACAGTAGAAATGGACTTAGGCATCTGTATACATGTATTTAAACACGTATAAATTTGTCCACATATATCTATATATGGGACTGCATAGGTATACATATCTACAGACACTCATGTGGGCATGCAAACACACAGTACTTAGATATTTAAATAAACTGTGTGGCTGTATATTGGAAAAATGGGCTATAAAAGGGAGATAAATATCCATTGATATTTATATGTTATTAAGTACGGAAACTACTAGTAACACCTAAACTAAAATCTACTCTTGTAGATTTTGGCAAGCAAATGGTGTTCTGAAAGAGTTTTAAAATTACATGAGAAAAAAAATGTAGCAATGATGTGAGCCAAGCAAGGATTGTAGATATTGAAACTGTTAATAAGAAATGCATATATGGCTGAAATGTCCAGAAAATATTTCTCGTTTATGTTTGGAAAGAAAGAAGATGGTGTATATATATATCACGTGAGGAAGATGAATTCTTTTCCAGCACATCTGCAACTAAGAGAATGTTAGACAACTCCTACTGTGAGGAATCAGCTTTAAAGCAGTAGCCCTCTATTGCCAGCAGCTATGCATCTTAATTTTTTTTTAATTGTCTGAGAAATTTTCTGGCCCACTGATAAGAACTTTTGATAAATTTGGGAACAGTGGAGAAATCTGCCAAGACTGAAAGCATGCTTTTTTTTTGCCGATGCCCTAACAGCACAAACAGGATAATTCTGATAACAGCATGGCAGTCAGCCTGACCTCACTTCCAGGAAAATAATAGAGAAGCTGATATGGGAATTGAAGTATAAAGAACAGGAATATTATTAATGGAAGCCAATGATGTTTTCATTGAATTCAGGCCTTGTCAGGTAAGCTTGGCTTGTTTTTTTAACTCAAGATTACCCACTCGGTTAAAGAAGTTACTGTAGGTCTAATACAAACTAAAAGTCTTCCGTTTGATATCCTACCATAATTTGATCAAAAATGTAGCATTTTGCATTCTTGTTTAAGAGCATGCCAAGTGGCTAAGAGGTGGAGGATCGAAGGAGTTGTTGCAAAATCACACTAGAAAGAATTTTTTAGTGAAATTCCAGAGCCAGATCAGGACTCAACCTTCTTCTGGCAATGTTCAATACTTAGTCTTGCAGGAAAAATACTGAACTACTATCTGATTATGCATGGCACTAGAGAAAAGGGCATCTGAGTTGCCTAAAATTGGACTTCAGACTGAAAAAAGTGTGCTTTAACATGATCAAGGGCAAAATTATAAATCTGGAAACTGGGAACATATACCATATGGGGGAGACAGCTTCAGAAAAAAAATAAAGACTTTGGAAAGACTTTGGAGACCTTAATGGGCAAACTTTGGAATGTAGTCGTAGCTCAGTGGCAGGGCAAAATATCTGGTGTGATCCTTGATTACCTCCACAGAAGTCAAGTTAGGGCAAAGGTCTGATTTTGTCTGTGTTTATAGTATGCATACATATGGAGAGACTCATGGAGTAACATCACATCACAGCCAGCATTTTAAAAGACGATTTAAAAATTGGATGAGAATGCAAGGAATAGCAAAAATCTTACATAAGGGCAGGTCTATACCACAGCCTTTTTGTTCCACATGAAAAACAGATGAGGATGTTAGTACAAATATAACACATGTAGAGGTACAAGATACAGATACCAGCTCTTTTATCTTGCCAGGAAATGCATAGCATGAATTGACGAAAATAATCTCAGGTGGTGTCATCAAATTAGCAATAAATGATCCATCTGTTTTTACATATATGCACAATTAATTCCCAGAATGAAATACCAAAGAGACCAGTGGACTCCCCACCTTTTGGTTCTTCAGACCAGAGTGGAATGCTTTTCTAGAAAGATTCTTGACAGGGTTAAACCCAGGCAGTAGGTTCCATAAAGAGACAGAGCAGGGTATGTGCAGCTTGTGACATGCAAGGAGTCAGACAAGATGACCTCCATCTCTCAACAAATCTTGAACTTTATGAATGATTTCCAGGTATAAACCTAGATGTAAAAGTTAATTCAAGAGTGGACTGAGCACACTATTTATTTCTACATGTTTTAATTACTGAAATTTCACTCCACTTTAAAACAGTTCTTTTACCGTGTCTAACAAAGTATGGGAGAATTAGAGAGATGCTCTTTATGCCAGAGACTTCTTTGGTAATTAAGAGCAAATCACTTAATTTCTATGCCTTGATTTACCCATTTCTAGGGAATGAATCCCAGCTTTCCTCAGTTCCTCTTTTCATGCTAGAGAGTCCTCTTGGGAGGAACTGCACAAATGTATTCTTCCAAAAAGGCACAAACAATCTCAAAACTCAGGAAGGGCACAAGACTGATGTTTCAAATAGATCAGAGAGCTTTCACCCTGCAGAAGGTACTCATGTTACCTTGGTCAGCAATCCAACCGTACTGTGAACCTTGACGAGATAAATATAATTGTCCTAGGATTGGTTATGTAACGAGCTTGCTTTGCAATTTAACTAATGAATGTATTGAGAGGCCAGATTAATCTTTTAACTTCAAGAATTTCTCCCAGTGGAAAACATATAGTGCCTGCCTATCTGTAATATCTTCTCCCTACAGCCAGAGTGCTTTGGCCACTTGAATGTTTGTTTTGCTTATGTATGTAAAGCTCATGTGTTCACAGCTTTTTTCTGGAGGAGGTGGAAGGACCCTAAGCTTCACTTGAGATTTTACAGCTGGGTCTGTGGCCTTTCCAAGTCAGGGTAATTCCTGAGGGATGGCACATGGGCTCTTTGGTGGGATGATTTTAGTTGCTAGTATGGCACAAGTTGCTGGTTTGGGATTTTTCCCAGTAGGGCCATATTTAATCCTGTGCTCTGTTAGTCCATGAAAGCTGTCCGTTTCAGAAAAATAGTAGTCTGGTACTGTTGTTGGTTCATTAATTGAGGACGAGATTATTTTAATCATGGGATTTTAATTTCTTCATTATGCTCCTGTTCTTCTCAGGAGTCATCTAGAAAATGTAAAGATATTGGATACAGAAGATCCAGGAAATGCTTATGACAAATGAAACGTGACTTCCCAGAGTAACATACACTTCGTAAGAGCTTTGCCAACTGTAAATTACACCAAGTAGGTCAATTTTGGAAGTCAACATCGTGTTTAAATTGTCACACTGTACAGAATTGCTATTTAATACTGGTGATTAATGACTGCAGAGTCCAGTCTAATTTCCAAGCAGACTGTGAGTGGCACTCTGTAGTCAGCAGAGAGTCCATAGTACAAGTGCTTGACAATCCTTTTATGTTTTGTGATCCAATTCAGGTTGTTCATTTCCCACAGACAGGACGCAAGAGAGGGAACTGATATGAAAATTTTGGCCTGCATGCTGGAGTTGTCTTTACACCTGATTATTCCCCGCCTAGAGTTTGTTCCTATTCTTCAGTATGCCTCTGTAAGCTGAGGTGCAATCCCACGGGAGAACATTGAATGTTCATGCCAGATGTGCATGTGGCCTGCCATTGTGGAAGTCAGGAGAGACAGTTTCATCTGGGGGACTTCAAACTCCTCCAGTCTGGTCTGTCCCCATGACTCTGAGCTGTGACCCACAGCCATTGATGCTCCTTTCCTGGCATCGCTCCTCGCTGCTCCTCCACTGAGTCAGAGGGTGAGCCAGGTGCACCTCCTGGACCCTTCCTCCTGGTCCCCATCCTACTATCCATCCGTGGGGGTCAGGCACAAGAGTGTAGCTTACCACTGTACATACATCACAGAAATCCACAAGGAATCTCCAGTGCTGTTGAGTACTTGAAAGAGACAGAATGGCTCAGTCCCCTGCCAGAGCTGTGTGGACAGGAATGTAACATGCACTGGAGAAAGCTCTTTTATTTCCTTTTTTGTAAGCAGTCTGCTGCCTGGCCTGGACCAGGGGCTGGGAGAGAGTGGCCAGCAGCAGGCAAAGAGCTGACCTGACCCCTGCCTCTTCTGCTCTGGTTTCATGGGGCTTCACAGGAGGATGCACAGGCCTCTGTTTGCAGGACACAGTGATCTTCTCAACCCAACACAGACAGCATCCATTACAATATTATCAACTAATATTTGATTATTACAATTTCCCGTAATATGACTTGACTAATCTTTTAACTTAGCTTGCACAGTGTGTACTGCCAATGCTTTCAATGTATGCGGAAATCATTTAGTTGAAGTAAATAAATGAGTGAGTCTAATACAATAGATTTAACGGCATGTTGTCCTGGAAATAATTTCAGCAGTAGTGAAGTATGGAATATCTGCAATTTGAAATGTCTGTCCTTATACCTGTATTATCACAGCTTGGGATATATGTACAAATTTATTTTAAAATTAAACAGCTAAATATGTAAATTTTTTGCCTCCAGTGTATGAATCTATACCAGGAAATTAGAAGTTTATCAAACAGGTGTCAATGCACCAGTCAGATCTATGATACGCTGCTGTCATTTTGGTGCAAATTAATGAATTGCAATAGGAAAATGCTCTCACTTTTTTTGTGAAGTTGGTGAGGAAAATCTGCCAGAGCCTTTAACCAGCTGCAGGCAAAGGAGGGAACTGGTAAATAATACAATACACAGGCTGCAGTTCAAAGGGGGTTCTTCTATGTTCCTTCCCAGCAGATGAAAGGTTCAGCTAGAATCTTCTATCAACAGGTACCAAAGAGCTCACCAGCAATTTGGTTCAGAGCCAATAAATAACTCACCTTCTAGGAAAATAATTTGCCTGGTATGTATCAAGAAGTATAAATGCCATTCCAAAGTGAAGAATTTGGACAGGAATGGGTGCCCAAGAGGGCTGTTTGGGTGAGCAGGAGAGCAGAGAGCCTTTTGTCTGAGCAGAGACTTACAGAGTATGAGTGGAAAGGAAAACAGGAAAGCATATCATGAGATAGGAAAGGCTATTTAAGCAATCCAGCAACATTAGCGTGGGAACAAATGAGTTTGAGCTGGCCCTTAGTCTGGAAACTTAGAAAATCCTCCCAGCAAGAAGGAGGGCAAACTTGGCTAGTTTCTAAGATGGAAATTAAGTCTGTAACTGAGCGTCTGATGTGGTCACCTGTGACAACAGGGCTCTGGACTTCCTGATCTAGGGCGAGTAGACTCGGAGAGACCTCCCACGTGAGGAAGGATTTAAACACAGGCTTTGCTCGGTGGGGATGTATTTGCTAATGTTTAAGCTTCTGTAGCTTAAGCATGTTTTTAAAAGTACATTTCATATGCATAGTTTTTTGCAGACGACTGACGCATGAGGCTTGCATATCTGGCCTTGTGACTGCCATGGACATCTGGTCCCGTGCAGGCTGTGTCTCTCCGTACTGCACCCATCCTGGGGGAAGAGCAGCAGCTGCACAGTGCCCCAGATCCAGCATGGCACTGCCTGGGTTTTGGACAACTGTATACTGAGCACTGGCAGGCTGGCTTGGCAGGGACCCATCCCAGGTTTCCTGGAGCAACTTGGAGCAGAGGTGCTATGCTGTCAGGACAGAAAAGGCAATTACTGCAAAGAAGCATCCATCCAGCTAAGGGTATGACTGTCACACTTGCTGGTAGGACTTGACATGTCGGTTGATGATTTCTTAAAATAAATATTTAACAAGGGATTTTATAATCAAAAGTAGCAAGCATGCTTCTAAAAAGTTTGAGGGGAAACAAACTTGCATAAGAATGAATTGAAGGCCAAGACCTGGTAGCCACAGATGTTTATATCAAAGACTGGGGATTTCCTCATGCCTGTTTTCAGTGTATACTGCAGTTGCTTGATTCAAGTCCATCTCCAAAGCTGCCTTGCTTCCTGAATAACACTTCCTTCCTTAGGAGCAAATGCTTAAGATGGCTGAAGTCATTGCATTTATTAGTGATTCACATAGTTGGAAGATGAGGGTTTCTTTTCCTCTACTGAAAATATTTTCTGAAGAAAAGATCTTTTTTTGCTGCTGCTGCTTTTGCTATTAACATTCACACTCAGCTGTTGCATCACAGTGGAGCAGCAGCACAACACCTCATCTACAGTACAACATTTTATCCCCTTCTTGGATGCTTTTTAAACTGAAAATTACTGGGTAAGAGGGTTTACTGCAGTCTTAATTTTGCAACATTCAGAAATTTAACAGAGCTTGTATTTTCTGACAGCTAGTTCTGGAGTTTAAAAATTGCTCTTATGTGGTTCAAGTGTTCACCACCAAGTGTGCAGGAGCAAGGTGAAGATTCAGCTTCCAAACTATTGAATCTGTGTTAGAACTTGTGGACCCCATCTTCCTTTTCAAAGGGGAAAGCCGACATGAATCTCCTGTCTTGAAGCAATTTTTAAGAGGATCCACTTGTATTTGTTAAATTCGAACCATGTTAATTGTCAGGTTAAAAGAAGAAAAGAAATGCAAGGAAAGACCTGACTGAAAATGAACTTTGGTAAATGCCGGAAAGAAAAGAAAAGAAAAGCTTCAAATTACACTATTGTATGAGCAGCCTGCACATGCTTATCTGCCTGCAGGAGACATGACTGGGAGGGTGCGGTCTTTTAAACTTTAAATTGCTCAGGTTTATGCAATTCAGCTTCTCTGTGCCTTCTGTCATGCCATAGGCTTTGCCATCTGACACGGGCACCGGCCGGGGCCGGCCCGCAGCGGCGGGGCTGAGGGGGGAGTGCAGGCCCTGCCCAGCCGCGCCGGCCCGGGCCTGGTGATTTTACACCTGCACGACTCTGCCAGCAGCAGATGAGAGACACGGCAAAGCCACACACGTGAGTTGAAAGACTTGTATCTTTCTTTGTGTTGTTCCTACTTTTCCCCTTGAGCTGGGCATGAGTTGTTCCAAAGGAGCAAAGGTGGAAGAAAATGCTCTGGTAAACAAACCAGCCCTGTTCAGTGGCAAAGGGAGTGGGCCCGAACCTCAGCCTGCACACTCTGGAGTGCCATGCAGGCAGCGATAAATATCCACCGTGTCTGTCATTAGTGATTCAGCTTCCCCATAACCTAATGTAGGGATTGTTTTCATAATCCAACAAAAAAGGCCATATAACATACCTATAGGTTACTGCGCTTCTTGGTAGGCAATGTTAAATTACTTACATACATACATGCTGATATGCAAAAATACTCTGCTTAGTTAATAGCCTTTTTGTTACCAAGATGTGCTTGGGTTTCTGTCTTCCTCATTGCTAAGAAGGTCTATTTCTTCAGTAAAGTGTGTTGAAATCCAACTGATTATTTGTGGAGAGGTGCCATTTGTACTGCAGCTGCTTTAGCCCATCGCTTTATTAATCCTCTGGAAATCCATTTCTTCCCCTCCCCCATGTTAAAACCCACAGAATCTCGCTGCAGCTGTAGGAGGTAAATTGAGGCTACATTCACCTCCTGCTGCTTGATTTTATGCATATAACTGCAGCTGAGGTAAGGAAAGAAAGAGAACTTGGTTTAGTTTTTAATTTTAGCTCGTGTTCTTCCTACTTACTTAAACTTACACTCAGTTCTTTACTTGAAACATCTTGTCATTCAGTAAAGGTATATGCCGCAGCTGCAAACCTGTGAATATGTATGAATAGGCATAACTTCTTATAAGTTTTATTTCTACCCGTAAGACTGACTGTTTGTGTGAGAATGTGTAAATTCACAGTGCCAGCACAGAACCTGGAACAGCAGTGAGAATACGTGGACATCCTCACTCACCAAAATGTATACTCAGAGTACTAAGTAGACAAGAGGTTCAAGTACATAAATCAGAAGGACTTGTTCGTATGTTTAAACTTCTTAATGTTTTGGGTTGTTTTTAATGACCAGGGATGTACTGCTTGCATTGAGCTCTCAGCCACTTTTACATCTGCCAAGGAAAAGCACAAAACCCAGAAAAGGTGCATATTAGACTCATATGTCATGCATTTTTATGCTGCCTGATGACCAGGAAAGGGTTCCCTCAACAGCAGGGAAAATGAGATAACCTTAGGTGACTGTACTGGGCACTATGCAAGGCACTTGGTTTTCCCATAGTCTTCTGTAGAAAAAAGCTCCCACTGCCCAAAATGATTTTCATTTGCTCATTCAGGTTCATGCAGCACAACATCAAGGCAGCTCCATCATTTCATTGAAACAGCAGCGTCTCTTATCTGCTGTTGGAAAAGCACAAATGCTGATCTGCAAATAAAAGCCAGAAATCACTGTCAGGAATTTGGAAAGCTGCTGATGTGTGAGGAGTTGTATCCTCAATACTCCTATCTACTTTCCTAAGACTGAAAATTCCTCTTAAGGAAGTAATCTGTTACTAATTTGCTATTCTATTCTTCCACCCCAAACCTCAGAGCCTATGTGTATTTTCCAAAGATATAAATTGAATCAATCTGGGAAAGCTTTGTCTCATCATTATCTTATCCTTTCCCCCTGAAAATACTCTCCCACTGCTAGTTTCTCTTACTTGTTTGTGATCCATAGAAGTGTCCTCCCCTTTGCTCACATGGGTTCTGCTTTTGTAAGGGTATTCCAAGCCCATGTGTTTGAATATTAACTGCATCAGGACTTCGTTGTAGCATAGAGTTGGAAAGAGGAATGTTCCTGGCTCTGAGTTGTGATCATCTACTAGAAGAGAAAATTGAATTGTCTTTTGGAAGGAGTTTGAAGGTGCTGGCATCTTCTCCTAGCATAGCTTTTCTTTAGTAAAATGGGAATAAATTTTGCACGCAGGATGAGATGATAGATTAGCTTCATTTCACTGCAAACCAGGAAATCAAACAGCATTGTTTCCAGAAGGAAGGTAAATTAATACAGCCTTTCAAATGTAGAGAGTCTCCTCCAGGCTGGCTGCTGGAGGAAAGCAGTCTGGTATTTCTGGAGATGTCAGCACTGTCTGCAGGGCTGGGTGCTGCCACCTGGCTCCTCTCACTGTCGGGGCAGATGGAGGCCTGTGGCTGATTTGGAGGGACTTTGTGGCCAGAGCCTTTTGAGGAGGTAATGAGACCCCTCTCTTGTTAAAATGGCTGGACATTCTTAATGTCTGTTAATGGCTGGACTGCAAATTCTTAATGAGACCCCTCTCTTGTTAAAATGGCTGGACACTGGTGTCCTGCAATGCTGCGTGACTCAGCACTTGTTTGCGGTGTATGTCCAGTCCTTTCACAGAAATTAGAAGCTGTGATGGACAAATATGCAGTTGATCTTTCCAAGGCTTTCCCTAAAGGCTCAACCTGAATCTGCAAAAGCAATCATTACCTGAATCATGGGACTCAAAGGGATTCAGCAAAGAAGACAAACTTTCACCTTCAGTACATGTTCAGGGAATGGTTAGTTGGCAGCTCCTGTTGGGTACAACTGCTTCCCACTGTGTGCTGTTCCCACCCCTTTGAGTAAAAATCAATTGCTCCTTCACAAGGAGCTAAACACTCAAACTTCCTACCTGTCTAGCTGCTCCTGGTAACCCTCTCGTTGGTCCTTCAGTTTCGTTTTAATACACCCACAACATTCTTACTGAAACAAAGAGTCTTAATAAAATAAATGGGTTTTATGTGCCAGTAATTTCTTATTAAGGAATGCTTCCTATTTCTCTGTCTGGATTGGTAAATCTTTCAGCAAATGGCTTGTTTGAAAGCAGATAAATTTTGATTGATTTTGGTTATAATTCCTGTCTACTTTTTGCTTGTCTTTTCCCTAGTCTTTTTCTTTCCATGCTTACAGCTGCATGGTAAAGATTGTGTGGAAATGCTGATGTTAGAAAAGTATAGGTGATGCTATTATTTTATTTTGTTTTCTACTACAAAGCTGATTTTGTACTATATATTTAACAGCATCAGTTCTCACAGGGTTTTACCAGTAGAACCCAGTACTGGAAAGTATAGATTTGGGTTTTCAGAGTTTCAGTCTGAGAACTCATCTAATCACACTACTGCTATTTAAAAGAATATCTCAGTTTAGATCCAGTCAAAAAGGGTCTGAGGCACTGAAATAAATATGACCTGTAGGAGGAATTTCAAAGAATTAAAAAATCCCCTTGCCTGCCTGCACACAGCAGATCACATCTGATTGTGAGAAAGGATGCCGGAAGCAGAACAGTTTGAGCATGTAATTCCTAATTGGTTTCTCATCACGGGACTAAACAGCACACAATTGGTCTTCACACCCACAGAACCGGTTCTGGAAGCAGATATTAATTCAGCCACAGACTTAACTATCTTTCCCAGACTGGTGTCACTCGCGTGTCCTGGCTGACAAAACCTTAGTAAGCCTCTTGTTGTTAAGGGGAACATTACAAGGTCATCAGCAACACATGCATGTTAATTAGCAATGGGCTTTGGGGGAGTTCCCACAAAGCCTAAATTAAAGCAGTGATGAATCAAGTCCAGTGAGTAGTACCATACTCAGGGATGTTGTTTCCCAGCACTGAGCAGATGAAGGCAGAACCAGGCTCTACAGGATGTGTTTTGGTGGCTGAGGGCTTGGTCACTATAATAAAGAAAATTTACTTGCTGAGATTTTTGTTGGCCCAGGATCTTAGTCATTATCCTGCTACAAAAAAAAATGTGCCCTGGAACAGAAACTATTGTACAGCCTCATCTAGAGAGATCTGCTTCCACTCCTGCTTGAATACTTTAGGTTTACTCAGTCTTCCATTTTAAAGAGAGTTGTAAGCTCTACTGTACACCTAACTCCCAAATGAGCAATAGGGACTATCAACAGATATAAATGGGCACTGTCAGCATTACTTCATAAGAGAGGTCTGTTCAAGAGCCAAAATATAACTTGTGTTAGCCCCAGAAAACTGACAGTCAGACCACAGTAACTGGGCTGCAGGGTTCAGCCTCTTCAGTGCGCAGTGTATTTCCAAGAGTGCATTTTTCTTAAATGTGAAATTCAGCACTCAGCACTGCAAAACATTTGTAAGCTTGTCAAAATTTCTTCCCCTTGCCCACTGAAATTTCTATTTATTGTGTGCTGCATATTGTGTGTTTGCCCTTTTTTTTGGAGGCTGCCCCTAGGCTGTACCACTCCGCTAAGTTGTTGCAATTTACCTGTTGACTACCTTACCAGGGCTTGTGCCCTCCTTTTCCCAGGTTCCTGAATGGGACTGGACCCCAGCAGCTGTGACCCTGGGACTGAGAGGCAGGGAGTGCTTTCAGATTGTGCTATTTTAAACAGCAGAATGTCACTGTACTGTGCAGTTCTTCAGTATGGACAGTTTTTACTGATTGGATTTGTTTATTCAGTCATTTTTGTGGATCCAAGTAGCCAGAAGAGGAAAGAGTAAGATACAGATATAATTTACGTTATAGACATTTATAAACCTATAATTTTAATTGTATATAGTATATAATATTTAATAATAATATTAATTAT